>VCRD01005998.1:0-15394 GCA_006783055.1 Trinorchestia longiramus
GAAACCCGTGGATCTCCAGCATCTCCAGTGTGCTCCAGTCCACCTCCACCCGTGTCACCTTCAGCATCCAAGCCAAACTCTTCCCTCGCCGCCACAACCTTCAGTCAAGACACAAGCGCTTCGTACTCGGCATCTACAGCGTACTCCACGGCAGCTTTACTCTACTCCTCCATGCCCTCGGTAGCCTCTCCATCTCGGAGCCTAGCATCCCCTCCTGTAAATCACGCCTCTCTGCAGATCTCGCAGAGCTCGTTGGGGCGTCTCTCGCCTCCGCCGGTGTCCTCAGCAGGGATCACAGCCACAAATTTAGCGCTTGAACAGCGCCCCTTTCTGCACGCCTCCCTGCTGCACTCGATAGCCCAGTAGGCAGTCCACACCCTTTGTTTGCAGTCACACTAAGAGGCTCTTGCTACTGATTACTGAAAATTAGTGTTAATGAGATATTGGTCCGCGTCTAATAAGTATAATGACTATCGATTCTTATAATAAGTGGATGTGAGTTATGAAATTAAAGTTTCATCTTGTTATCGAAAACTCGCTCATCAAAGTTAAGAGTTAAAGGAAAATCAAGCACCAATAAAATGTACTGTAAGTCAAATAACCGATAAGTTTTTCTCAGCTTCTGTGATATTTCTGGGTTTAATTTTCTTTTTATTTCTTTAGCTTATAGTTTTCTGGAAGGACAGCGAATAACTTGTCATAGCTCTTTGTCCTCAAGCGAATAAAGGAAAAAGTTTTTAAAATCAAGAAATATTTTAACGACGTGTGTAAAATGTTACTTCTTGCATTTTTGTATATCTTTAAGCACAGTACGACTACGCACTTGCCATTTAGTGGTGCCTGCGCTACACGTACTCGAGCTTGCATGTTGCGGACTAACTTTTTAGAGCCCTGGAACTGTTCACTGCCCAGGCACTGAAAAATATTACAGTTGAATGTTTGCTATATAAAACAATTAGGTACATTATATGTTTGACAGAGGTTTATAGCATAAGCTATTTGATTTTTTCTGGTACTTTGTGGTAATTTTGTTGGAGTAATAATATGGTGGGCCTTGCGATACGCGTAATGTTTTGTCATAGTGTAGGGATGCACGAGTCTAATCAAATCAGTTTCCCAGGTAAAAAAATTCTCCAAATATAACAGAGGGCAATTTCAAGCCTAATTAATGCCCAGACATCATTATTCACCAGCAGCATAGGTCTCTGTATGAGGATTTTCAGAACGAGGGCTGAGGGAGCTGCATAAATCAGCCATTTCTTTAGACCAGCTTCAAGAATGGAGACGTGAGATATGAACAAACACGAAAAATTGGAGAATACCCTTCTGTTTGATAATAGTTTCTTCACTGAAAAAGCTAATGGGCGTCCAAACAAACACTGCAGTCAAGCAAAAATGAAATAAAAGCTACGAGCACAAAAAAAGAACCACCATCACATTTTCAGAACAAAATGAAACTTATTTGAAATTTTTTTCTCATCCTTTCGTGATGTTTCCTCTCATTTCAAGTATTATATCTATATTTGAAATTCATGTTGAATTTACTCACCCTTGATCACATCATTTGGTCAAAGAGGGGGCACATAAAATCGGAACTTTAATCCCAAACCGAATTTTATCGTCAATTTACCGGTGATAATCATCGGTTTGCGGTGATAATCATCGTTTATAGTAGGAACTTCCGACGATAGAAATAGTATCGGTTATTACCGGTAATTGTAGGTATTTCCAGACGATGAAATGTTCGCCGACGATATTAACCGGTCTTTACAGTCTTATTCCTACCGTCATTCCGAGCATAGGGAAAAGACGATAAAAATACAGTATTTTTCAGATAATAATTACCGGTTTATCGTAAGATATCATCGGTTTATCGTAAGAAAAGGCGATAATTACCGGTTAATTCTGACGAAAATTAGCGCCGGTCAGACGATAAAATTCGGACTGGGATATAGCCAGCCATTCTATAAGCCTTTCTTATCGTACATAGACTTTCAGAAAATAAAGCTTCAATATTTATGTGATGTCCTCGAACTCAAAGAAAAACCTTGAAGTAGATAAAGGATTTGCTTGTTCTTAATTTTTCGATGGCTACTGTAAACTTGAAAGGGATGAGCACAGACCGGAGCGTTGTAGTCGCTAAATTTGACTACCGGTTGACAGCTACATTCACCGCTGTCCATATCGGTGCAACCATCAAATGCTGCATGTCCACTTTTCAACTCAATGCTTGCACGCATTCATTTTAACTTGACCAATTTCTCATCGACAATTATAAAGTATTTAATTTTCGGTAAATATTTAGTAATATCATGTACCATTAAATTCATCATCTTTTGTTCAAAGCCGAGTTCAACAAACCTGGCCTACGGACGTTCATGCCTGGTCAATCTATTAGGCGCTTATTTTTTGAATTCGGAAGGCAAGTCTTGGGAAGAACCGATACTATTTTATAAGTTCGAAATTTAGCTTCAGAGGAGAGTAACAGACTTGGAGCCTCATTTTGGGAATGACGGGATTCTATATTGACTGAATGAATCACTGTACATGAACTTCGCTAAAATACGTCGTTGTACTATGATGTTCAGACGCTAGATTCGTTACTCAACATATCTATCTTGAGTTTAAACGCACACCATTTAGCAATGCATACTTCTAATTATCACATCCCTGTACTCCGTTCGAAGATCCAAACGTTAAATTTGACTTCATATCACACTTATTTTTTATTTAAAATAAATTTTCGTGATGACGATAAAATTCAAAGCAGCAGACAAATAAGTGGCGCAACTTTTAGAGTTGCTTACAAGAAGTCAGTGCACGTCTGCCTCTGTCTTCTTTGTGTGCTCGCATTGGGTGAATTTTAGCCCTCCGATAATTCTGTACCATTGGTGAGCATAAAAATTAAATTTTGTCATCAGGAGTTCATTTTATTTAGTACTACCAATGAGTCAGCGGAGTTAAATTTAAAAAATACTTATTACACATATATTCTAAATGTTTGCCGTTTGTCTATGATTCTTCATTGATAACCTGATTTTTCTCCGACCATTGAAATATTTTTCGGTGTTTAATATTTTTACTGCTACACAATTAGGGCAACTATTGTCTTATTTCAAATTTGTGTTTCTAATTTGTACCTCGAACTTTGTTTGATTTCAAAACTTAGCTCCAGTTGTTAGATTATTCTCTCCTAGTCACACCTACACTCCGAGTTCTCTTGTGTTCATCAAATTAACCACAAGCTAATGTCGTCGTTCATGTTCGCAAACACTCGTGAAACACAATGCAACCAGGGCTTCATTACTGACATTTTTACTGACATAAGCTTTTATCCTTGAAATGCAAAAATTTCATGGCTGGAATGCTAAAATAGCATGTATGAAAGTAAACGATGTTTTGGTGGTGTGGTGTACGACTGACGTAAGAGAGTATAGTTCAGTTACTCTTGCAGCTACACTTCACTGTAAGAACGCTAGTTCAGCTGTTCGTATATTAATTTTGTTCAGTTATCGAGTGCTGGGAATTTCAACAGATTTTCAGATCATTTCAAGCTCTAAGTTAATTTTTCCTTTCCTAAGTATAATAAGGAATTAGAAGGGTCATACATTTATGGTAAATTCATAAAAATTTTAGCTTTACTAATTCATAGCTCGTAACATCTTATCGCTTTCGCTCAAAATATCCTGATTTAGAGTCCAAAGTGTCATGATTTAAAAAAAGTCACATTTTGGCGTGATTTGATTTTTTATTTATTAAGATGAAATGCTCCTTGATATATTAATTAAAAACAATGTGAGCCAGAGTGTTTGTCATTGAATAAATTATAAAAATTTACGAGAAAGGGTGTTGCAGAACTGGCAGCGAAACCGTCGCTATAGAGGAATATTTGTAACAACTAAGCTTAACTTCTCTACGTTACATAAAAAGTGGGGGACATCAAGACTTTAACAATTTTTGTATTTACTGTCAGTTCCTTGGTTACCTATAAATATTTTGAACTGGAAGTATTTTACTAGCGCTATTTTTACAACGTGACGAGCTCGTGGCATATACTACCAAATTCATTAACAATTCCCGTGCATTATATACTTCATTTGTAGTCTGCTGTGAAGAAATTTCAGAGTACCAAAAGGGGTTGCCCCTTAGAGAGTCACCTGATGTATTCATCTATTGCAATGACCGTGCCAAAGATAGCGAGTAAATAATTTTGTATGTACGTAAATAAAACATTTATTACTAATCGACACATCCAGGGTCCTATCGTGTTTTGGATGTCAGGAGTGAAGAGTGAGATGAATACACATTTAGAACTTGCTGAAGATCTTTATACGAGGCAGGAAGGAAATTTCTACCCTAGTTGTAATAATTTGAGTCAATTCAACAGGACCTTTTATTAAGTTCACGTTGAATCTGACGTGCGTCTGTCTTGTGTTGTGCTTTCAATGCCGTCCTTTGTATTTGTGCGCTGCTAGAGGATGAATTATCTTGATTCTAAGGAAACTTTTGCGTTTGTTTCTACGCATATAAACCACTTGAAGATAAAATAACTTGTAACATCGAGCGTGAGTAAAATAGACTTTCAAACATTGTTTTGAAGATCTGCAAAAAACGTTGTCATTTTTTTAAGACTGTACTCCTGTCTTTAGTTTCGGCCATATACTCCGGATGTTCACAGCCTAGTTTTGACAGGTAGTTGTAGTAAGGTTCGACAGTACGAACTGGATTTGACGAAAACAGATTTGTAATCATTCATGCATTTATGTACGTTTATGAACCGCTTTTTGCATAGGGGACGGAAGCCTAAATATTTGGTGGGTATGAAGAATTTCAAGTTAGCTTTTCTTGAATATATCACTGGAAAATGTTGAAGTCATAGATGTTTGAATGCGTTCCTTGTAAAAAATATGAGACTGATTAGGTTTGTTCATAAAAGTTAACTGTTCTCACCAACAATTTCTGAACGCTCGGTATTGCCGTTTAGATACTCGGTGTGAGTGCAAATTGGATACCCACTAGAACCATCAGTTAAGAGAATGTCAGTCAATGAAAGTTGTATGAATGAGAATGCAGGAGGCAAAAACGAGTTAAGTAGCGGAATGAGTGGTTTTGACATGTATAAAATCATGATCCTTTTAGAAGCCTCAGCGATATATTCGAAAATTGTGTAAGCCTTAATTGCTTTCGTATTAATATTTTTATATCATTTTTTGAAATTCAGAGAACCAAAATTTGCATAAAAAAGGATATATTCATGCATCGAGATAAATACTCAAGTTGATTTTCAGTTTTGACGCTTCTCTGCTATAATACCGTACCATTTGACCTCTTGTGAAATATGTTCACATCGTAATTAAGAGAATGTGACTGCATCTGAATACTAATTAATTAGGTATGGTGGTAAAACACGAGGTTTTCGATACTGATTTCACAACTGCACACATTTCAACTCAAGTTTTTTCTTACAGCTGTGCAGAAATATTGTGTTTTCGGTATCGGCTTCGTGTGGTCGGCCTGTGTAATTACTGTGTATGAATAATACTGCATACACAAACTGTGTTTTTGTATATCTGTCAGTGTTTCTGTGTAGATAGCGAGAACATGATAACTTAGGTCATCTGTACATACACGGATGTGGTGTGGTGGTGCTGAACTTGTAAATGTCTTCTAATAAAAGTGAACTGAAAGCGAAAATTTACTCTCCTTATCCTTGCTAATCTAGGCAGTTCCTCACTTTGCGCTCAGTGTACACCGTTCATGACGAGTAACAAAAATTGTGTTTGAATATTCAGGTTAGGTAAATAAATATTCGTATTTATACTACCTAAATGTTGATAAAATATTTTTTGAACACTTAGTTGCTGACGGAATTCCTGGCACGTGTGGACAGTGAGTAAGTTGCGTATGTGGAAAAAAACATTTAATTCAAAATTATTCAAACGATTTTGAGATCAAAAACCAACAATGTACAAGTCTCGAATGTACTCAATAATAACTGCTATTGCTGAAAACACATAACACTTGAATGATAACGTGAAGTCAAAATGATTTCACTGAACGAGATTTGTAAGCGTCACCAACGGAATAATGGACCCTCAAGAAAGTCTTATCTGGAACTAATGTTTTCACGCTTCCCTTTAATTAAGAGACGTACGCTTTCTGTGTACTACAGATGGTAATTGATCAAAATATGGAAGACTTAGGCTACTAGATATTTCCCGAAAAAATTCCACGGTTTAGCTTTGACTAATTTGAAATTATTATAGACGAATATATTAAAAATTCAAGACAAGTTATTGTGTTTTAAATGAATATTTTTCATTAATATATACAGAACTCCCATCTGTATCTTATCTATCGATAACATGGCTTAGATAGTATCTGTGGAAATTAAACGGTTTAAAGGTAATAAAACTCAGGATCTATGAAATAAAATACATTTTTCAGTTTTGCCCTTGGTCCTATCAGAACCTGAATATTTTCATAAATGTATACAGAACTTCCATTCTCCAACTTATCTGCCGATAACATTGCCGTATAGGAGAAGGCTAATAATAAAATGGTGTATTTTATTGTAATCAGGCGCCTATAGCATCCGCAATACAATGCTTATAATACATGTATACTCGTTCAGATTTCAGTACGATAATTTGTCTTCAGTATTAGATAGTAATGAGACGGTCACACACAGAGAGACAAATGGAAATACACTGTCTATTATATATGTAAATTTCTACACGTCATCGATTAGTGTTGTAATGGACACTGCAATACAAAGGCACTTAACCGTGGACTGATGGCCCATTTGAGCTCATGAAATACGAATGATGATAACAAAATAATGCAATATTTTAGTCCCTCAAAAAATTTTAAGTATTCGCAGAAGTTTAATCGCTGCACTAGCTAATTTTATATGCTTACATAATTTCTTTTTTGCTGCAATACAATGCAATTTTATTAACAGTGAATTCACAATAAATACGTATTAATGATATTCCAGTTTGTCATTATTGGAAACTTGGCTGCAGGCATTGCACCGCACCCACAGTGTACGGTGGTGCAAGGCATCGCTGCCGGTGTGGCGGTTCACAACTCCTTATGACAACCAATGCGCTAGGCAGGTACACGCTCGAGTCAAATGTGACAAAGTTGCGCTCAGATTGCAGAACTTACGAACACTAAGAGCTGGCATGAGTCCGTAATTACTGGAATATATTTCTGTAGAGGAGCGATTGCAGAAAAAGGGAAAACTCAGATTTTCTTCAGAAGTAAGTGAACTCTACCTTGATTGGGCGCAGTTCGAGCAGCGTGTGCGCACAGCGCAACTGACGGATTGTCATTTTTGTTCATTTGCTCGGTCGAAAGTGAACCCACCTGAGCAGAGTTCCAGAAAAACACTTCAGAATATGAGTTTAGGTCAGCCTAATTTGAAAAAAGCAGAATAATAGGTGACTAAATGATGTTCCAAATGTTTACCCTATCACGAGTCACGCATTGAAGTGCAGCAAATGTGATACTTACCAGTCGGACCATTTCAGTGCTGCATTAGAGTATGTAAAATGAGACGAAATTTTTCATTTTCATAACTCGCAATTCTTTAGCACTCAAGAAAAGTGCTTGCAGTTACGTTAGGTAACCTACTATTTATATTGAAATGAATAATTCTTGTCCATTTGAGCTAGTATTATTGATTACAATGAGATTTTAACAATAATTCAATATATTGAATACTTTTGTGTGTCACTGTATGTAAAGCATATGTATACAGAACTTATAGTACAGTACATAGTATAAATGCAGTACAATACATGAATTCATTACTTTACAATACATAAATTCCGAAAATATTGCTTCAGCCGGCACTGTAAACACATTTAAAAATTATCTCGATTAATATTGGATAAGGAACCACTTAGTTCCGTAAAGTACTAATTCCATATCCTTAGCTCACGGGACCTGTGTATGCTTGGAGTGTGTTTGCGTGACTGAAAGGCTTGTAAGTAATTAAGGTGTGCACATATGGCTGAAATATCTATATATAATTGAGGTGCGTACGCAGGATTGATGCCTTTACGTTAGATGGCATGAGACTTGGGTAGCAGCTCAAAAATGGACCGAACGGCCTGCTCCTGTTGCCATATTCTATACTACCGTACAGCGCATCCGTGTTGTGTACAAGTGTCATACACCAGATATATCTGAAGAAGTTCATCAACGCATAAGTTTCATGTGAGTTGCGATACCTTCTTTCAACACCAATCAACTATACGATAAAGGCTGAATGTGGTAACACAACAACAGCAGAATCTATGAATAAACAAACACTTCACAAACGATTTATCCAGATTAATCTCTTCGAGATGCCATAGCAAGCGCATTTATCCTTTCCATCAGCGAACCCATCTTTCCAAACTCGATCACAATACTTGATAGAAATTCAATATTAATTTGCACAAATTTTCAATTGTAGCCTACAGACTGCATGTGAGAAACGATCACCGCATGATAATTTGGAAGCGTAGCCTAAGCCACGCACCCTTCTCTATCGTATCAAGAACGGCGAAAGCGAGAAAAATGACTATTTTCTATCGGTAGCTTTCACTACTCACAAGAAGCCGAAAGTACACGTGTTTGACGAAAAATTTATTGTCATTTGTCGTCATCAATGTTCTACCCTAGAACTGTATGGTCTGCCAACACCTGTCCTGCCAAAGACTAGACCAGATTCCCATGTTGTTTAAAACTGCTCGTATTTATCTTCTTGGGTTACGAAAAGCAAAATCAACATACCCATACCATGCATAACACAAACTAAGGATCAAAATATTCTTATTCAAAATATATTTTATTAGAGAAGTCTGAGCCTCGGCTTCCTCTGAGGAAGAGTTTTGCTGTTTGTCAAGAATGTTTTCTAGAAACAAGGGCCGAAGAGCTCGAAACGCATTACAGGTGATAATTTCAGAGAGCACACTCACAGCGCACCATTGGGAGCTTGTGCAAACTGAGATGTTACACGATGAATAGCTGCTAGAACACTTAGTATTGAGTGTAGTTCGAGTAGTTGTGTAGAATATACGAATCGCGTAGTCAGTCAATGCAATTGAAGAACACGTGCATTGTATGGTGTTTGACGCTTTTTGCCAAAGAGGGTTTGAAAAAATTGAATTGTAGCTTATACTGCTAATTTTGGACTGTTATTGTTGTTCCAAATGTTAGTATTCCCTCATTATTATTTTTCGAAAGGATTTTAGAAGCAAAGAATGACTGGTATACTTGAAATCAAGCCAGTTTATCACCCATACACATCAGTAATTTTATCTCACAAAGAAGCATTCCAAGTTAAATCATAAAACAATTTAATTGCACAGAAATTAAACCCAACTGCAGAGAAGTGAGTGCAATATCAATACAGATTACATTATTTGGGAGATAAAAGTAGTACCTATACTGAGCGATGGTAAAGCAACGCGAGTGAAGAGATAATTTCTTTTAGAGGCTAATGAGCCGCTATTTCTAATTTTTGGCTAGATTACAAAGAATTCGCTGAAGATTTAACGAAACTGTTTTTCCTGTGATTGAAGGATATTTGATTCAGTGGTATGAGAACTGCAGAGTGGAATTAAATACTGGAACCATCTTGTCGTCCGCTTAAGTATGCCTGAAAGCCTCGCAAATCCTTTGAAGCATTATCCTCACATTCACTACTTCATCAGCAGAATGAGACGATCTATAAGCAAATCTTCCTTTGACTAATCATACGAAAATGTCCGTCTTTTCAACAGGATGCGGCAAGAATTACTCTGCTGGGCCGTAAACTTCTTTCCAGAGAGGCGCAAAGGGATGTAACAAACAACCACGAGCTCTGTCATTGCACTCAACTGGCTTCAATAATGCTGAGCCTTTGGGGTGTACAACCAAACTTCCTCCTGCGCGTTCACTCATACACAATGCACGAATGATTAGAGATACGCTCGCCCAGCGCTGAATTTCGGTAGCTCAATTCGTCTATTCTGAAGAGTCTGGCTCCACCAGCGGAGCGTGAGAGGCAGCCTCTTCTGCCCTAAGAGGCGTAAGAGCTTTCCATGGAAAAGCTTCGGTCTTGTGTTCGAGTCCAATAATCTTCTGGGTAAACCATCCTGTGCTCCCGGCAAACATGCGCCTCACTTCACTTCCTCGAGTCAAAACTCCTCTCAAGCGTCCGATTCTATTGACAGCCCAACTTTTGTCTATACAGGGCGGAAGCAAATGCACGACATTGGGCATTCACTATATCTCTATCGAATGCAACATAAAAATCACAGAAAATACTCTTGTCGCTAACTTCAGTCATAAGAAGTTATCATAGTAAGTCAGCAAAAAATTTTGAAGTGCAAATACAAGCTAGCCCACGATTGTGAGTATAAATAGGCAGTAGGCTCATTTGGACAACTTAACTCACATGAAAACTATTTTCCAATATAAAACGAAAGAAATCACAGCTCAGTTCTGAATAACGTGTTTTAGGATGGTAAACAATTCTACACAAGCATGAATATTCTGCAATGCATTGAGCAACTACGCTCAGGTAGAAATTTCGAAAATAAGCTTTCATCTGGAGCTTTCATTTTCAAAGAGAAGTCAGTCCAAGTGACTATAGAGAGAGAAAGAGAGAGAGAGATGTCCCTTTGGAACAATCCTTCTAAAGTCTTCATCTCAGGAGTCGCTGAGTTTGCTGAGACTCGGCAAACAGTTGCCTCAGTCCTAAGACGATTATGGAGCAAGGATATTAAGATGGAAAATGGTCCAAAACTAAGAAAAGTCAACATTGCGACGGCTGGCTGAGCTGCGTGACCAAACAGAGGGAGGGCCGGCGCGTTGTGTGCCCAGCCGCTCCAGTGTCTCTGCACTTCTGCCTTACATGAGGGCCCTTCTTCCTCTTATTAAAAAGACGACCTGACCGGATCGCTGTATGCTTTTTCAAGATATTAACAGCAGAACTGTTTGACGATATGTTCGCTCCCGCCACACGCATGCTTTTATTAAACAAAGGGCCGCGCTGCCTACAGCGTCTTTGCGGTGCTTTGAGAACGGAACGAAATCATACAAATGAAGTTTTTTATATCAAAAAGGAAATTCTGATGGAATCTTGGTGTGCACTTACAAGGTAAGATTTAGGAGTTGTTATTGGAAGACTCGCCCCTGCACACGAAATCTTAAATACAAAATCAACAACATTGAACCACCAGTAGTCGTTTGCAAAGGTTTATCAATTATCCGTAGCTAACTATTGTTATCGTTTCTTTTTTCGTTAGTTAGATGATTGTGTCTCATATTTTTATAGCTATGGATTTACTTCAACATATCCTAGTAGCGCTTAAACACGCATCTCCCCAAAATTTGAAGAAAAGTTTGGATTCAAGTTCACTTTTATGATAACAGGTTATTGCATGCACAGATAAAAAACATTTAAAATATCTATTTTATACCTTGTTTGAACTGATGTACTCGTGCATAAACGCATGCATGCAACATGTTTACGAGTTCGTGGAATAAGGAAAGCAAAGAAACTTAATTCAATTTATTTTCCCGTTGCTCTGATATAAAAAAATGAATTAATCAGCTCACAACCCTTTCAATCCAATAACAAATTTCAAGCAATATCTTAAATAATTTTGTGCTGTAATAGATGCGAAATNTTGTTTTAACCGTTTCAATAAATAATTTACTTTAATTTTTGAGTCGTTTTTTTAAAGGTCCTCCCGATAATACGTAAGTACCAAAAAATTAATTAATCAGCTCACAACCCTTTCAATCCAATAACAAATTTCAAGCAATATCTTAAATAATTTTGTGCTGTAATAGATGCGAAATACTGTATTTTCACTGTTTCGCAAACAAAACGCGGTACAAGTTTTACTCCATGAAAATATATAAAAATGTAATGATCAACTCTCGCGGCTTCGTTTGAGATGGATGAGCACAATCGCATTAGGTGCTTGATTTAAAGTTCTTTTAAAAGGAGTACTACTCGATATAAAACATTGGGAATCTACATGTCAAAGGGATATTTTCATTATCGAATGCCGTATGCAATCGATCAGCCGAGACAGAAACGGACTAAGGAAGACTATGTGCAAGGTGGCGACTCTAGTTGATCAACAAAAATTCCACAGTTTTTCCCTTGTTAATGAATTCCTTCTAGTGCGTTTGAGTATCCATAAGGAAGGTTAATGATAATTTTAATATTTTATTCTTCAGGTGCATGAAATTTGACTTTATTTGACTGAAATATTTCAATTTTCAGATGCATGAGATGAAGAAAGTTAATTATCACTGAAATATTTCAATCTTCATGCGCACGAGGGCCGTCAGAGGTCACTTCGGACTGCAGGCACGGAATGAGAGCAGCGGCATGAAGTGCTACTGCAGTGTTAGATTTATGTGGTCCATGGTGATCTGATTAAGAGAGGCTCTGATTAACACGTTGACTCCGAAATGGTACGTATGTGTACCACTTAGGTTAGGTTCTGTAATTTTTTCAGATCCTTCTAGTGACTATGCGTACGAAGTGAAGTTTTACACCAATCAGGCAATCGGAGTCAACGTGTTAAGAGAGGCTCAGAATGAGTTTAGTACTGACAATCATTAATCTATCGTATAAAAGACTGCGCAAAATAAATCTAAAATGTTCAAAAGTTAGTGAATCATATCAACTTTTCGTTTCCACTTACACTTATGCTAGCCCATGCAAATGGCGTAGAAAAAATTGTAACATTTCTTACATTCGTCAAATTTGTCTTAAATGTGTTTTTAAGTATCTTAAGCGTTAGTTGAAATTTTTGTTGATGTACAAACATTAACAACCTGATTTTTTTTCGGTGCTCGCTTTATGCATGTGAAAGACGTTAAAGTTTCAGTAATGATATGCAGTTTGTACATCAAGTACGAGGTTTCCAGGAGGCCGTGCATGGCTTCTTTGTTCCACAACAACCTACTGTAAACTTCATTGTGAAATTATTTGTTTCTGGCATTGGTATTGAGCAATCGAGAAAAATGGGAAGAAAAAATTTACTGCAACGAGGTCATCCATTAAAAAATAAAGAATTTAGTACCTCAAAGTTTCAAATTTTAAACCTCGAGTTGAAAATTTTATAACTGCAACATTCTGGAATTAAAGAGAAGGGAGGTGGAAAATTATTCATTACCTGTTTTTTTTTAGTTCATTTATAAAGAATATTACGGCAAAACACGTGAGTAAAATACATACTGAAAATTTGAAATTACCCGTTTTTGGGTGGTGTCCTGTAGATCAAATGAATAAAAATCCTTCTCTTCAATACTTTATTTCCAAAAAACACACGATTCTAAAAAGGGGAAACCAGTTGTGCATAAACTTAATACACAACGTTCGTACAATATAATATAGGATATATTTTGAAAATGAGATTGTGAACGTACGTAAAGTCCATTCATCCGCCAACTCGCTTGGTAATGCAAGTTAAAGCTGCTGCGTTTTACGCATTCATATGATAAGAAATAAATGTTATAAGTTTAGTGCACTCATGACTGCAAGATGCATTAGTTGGCTGCGAAACGTTGTGAATCTTTTCACTCGTTAAAATTCTGGCGAAGCCAACTAACAGCTGCGAGTCCTGTTATCGAAAAGCTATTGTCAACTCACCCCATGCACAATAGATTCTGCCTGATGAGGATGAGGGGGATTTACAGCAAGCTTGTTCATTCACACTCTTCAATTCGAAAGGAACTGGACGGATTGAGTTCAATTGAACTGCCTTGCTGCTCTTCCTTGAACTGACAGAAGGGATCAAGTTACTTACTCTTCAGTCAGCTTACTTACACCCTGGCATTCCTGGATAATTAGCACCGTCTATTATACGAACATTTCATCCGAAGTTTGAAAGAGGAAACACTACGGTTGTGCATGCACAGACACCACCACAAGAAGGCTTCAATGCGATGCGCTCCCTAGTGTGGGCTCCATTAGACGTATCTCTTTTGTGAGGTGCTGTTTTTTTGGACTCGGTTGTTTGTGATGTTTGTTCGAAGGGCACGGACGAGGGTAGGTATCAGAGGCGCGTATCGCAGTGGCTTTGTTCGCGATGGGAACCTGGAGAGCACATCGAGCCACCTGAAGGCATCGAGGCGTGCCCAATAGAGCAGCAATGCGTACATGTATTGCGCCCCACAACGGTAACTCCAAGAGGGGCGCAGGTTCAGAACAGGATTTAGGTAGGGGAGGGAATGCTTTATAGAAAAGAAAATGGTGCAGTTGAGTTGAGAGTTGGTGAACAAAACATACGCTTTTGAGGAGAGACAAAGAAATTTTTAATATAAAGTATGGCCTCAAAGAGACGTAGCTTACATCCAGGGCTTATAGTTTCGATAGTTATTTACTTCTCATACTGTTGTGAGTTAGTCAACTTGATGATTAACACGCACCTTCTTTTGCAATCAGGTAAAGCATAACTGATAGACATGTTTGATAAACTTGAGCTTACACATACATCATAGCTCTGCAAAGCGACAGAGTAGCGTCAGCACAAGCGATAGGAGCTAATATAAATTATTTCGTTCAGTGTTAGTGTTTTCTTCTGTTTCAAACCTTGTTTAATGTTTCGTTCGCATCCATTTGGAGCATCCGTAACGTCCGCCATTATTTGTGTCTAGCAGCTGTCCTGGGGCTGAGGTGTGTGGTCGAGTCTTGACATTTTGAAATCTCGTCAAAATTTTTATTTCGGATGAGTGACCGACCAGCAATTTTCCATACAGATAAAATCTAAAGTGTTTGTATTTATTGAAATTCTTCATTAAGTTTTCTGCTTATTCCAATAATGGAGGTTTAATGCGCGTTCTCTTATTTTATTAAGCGGTTTAAACTCCACAAATTCATTATAGAAAATAGACAGCGTCTACCGACATACGTTTCGACAGATTTCCATATCATTTAATTTACAGTGAAAATCAGATAATTCTTTATATTCTCCGATGCGAATTAAGATGTGGGAAGCTTTTAAATTTCTATAACGCTCAATGTCCTTCTTATTCTTTTTTTATTTGACGCCGTAAATTAGAGAGTCTTATGAAGAATTATGTTGCACATTTTGATAATGAGTTAAACGACAGTAAACATCATAGACACCTTGATGACTTGAGGGTTACTGGAATGAGGGACTGAGGCAAAAGTCATTTCTCAATTATGTGAATAAATGAAAAAGCAGCTCAGTTCTAGTTAGTGTGGTGACAGTCAGTGAGTGTCAGCACGAGAGAGTAGGAGTCAGCACGAGAGAGTAGGAGTCAGCACGAGAGAGTAGGAGTCAGCACGAGAGAGCAGGAGTCAGCACGAGAGAGCAAAAGTCAGCACGAGAGAGCAGGAGTTAGCACGAGAGAGCAGGAG
>VCRD01005999.1:0-30193 GCA_006783055.1 Trinorchestia longiramus
CGCAGCGTCAAATTCAGATTTATAATTTCTTGCTGATGTGTCTGAATTGATTGAAAGAAACATTCTAGGAAATCCAACTACGAATTGATGTCATCATCAACCGTTTGCCTACTGACGGTAGCTCTCGATACTTCTACCGAATGTCCGAATTACAGTACAGGACTCATTTCACAGTTCTAACTTTTACTATAGCGGTAGCGTGTGTTCTAAACTCTCATCTTCACAATAAACCAAGTTAACTCAGGGTCGTGTGAACACGAAGATAACGATACGTAGCATTAGTTCCCAAAAGATTAAACTGAGTGAAAGAAATCAGACATACTTGTCACGCACTAAAAGGAATGAAAAAATTTCAGTGGAAGCACAAGCAAAAACCAACCCAAATAGCTTCTATAAATACATTAATGGCAGACAACTCAAGAGTGGGACTACTGGACCACAGATCGCCCTTGATGGCTCAACTCGAACAGACAACAAGGGCCAAGCAACAATTTTAAATGCGTACTTCACTTCTATGTCCACTCGTGACGACAACTGAAATCCCTCAACCTCACGCCTCAACCCTTTAGCTGGCGAGCAGCATTCCGGTGCAACAAATTTCTTTATTTTTGAATATTCATTATTGGTACACCGGCGTAGTTAGATCGACAGGGTAAACTCTGTTACGTGATCGAGATGTTGCACCACATTTTGAGAGCAAGTTTTTGTTTGTACATGCTATTATATAAGTCAAGATGCATAAACGCCTGAAAAAAACAGCTCACTGACAGCCATCAAATTAGTCATATTTGATGCCTTGCCCGCTTAAACTCCGAGGATTGCATCTATATCAGTGGTTTCCATTTTTTTTTTTTTTCCCTCTGCACGCAGTTACGCTATCCAGATTTCCCCCTTCTTGTGTACGAGGGAAAAGTAGTCAAAACACACTGTGAATATTTTCTAATTTATTTTTAAATATGCATATATACTGATAGAAATATAATTGCATGATAAAGCGGATAGAGAGCGGTTAGTACTAATTAGCCGCATTGCCTCAAAATAGGAAAATACATGTGAGATTTTTTTATGGTCAGCTAACAGTGTAATTATTTCCCCTCTGGAAGCTTCATATATCCCTCTGGTTGCCTCAGATTTCCCTCTAGAAATTTTCCCAGTTTTGAACTAACTAATCTAAATCAACTGGGCCCAACAGTCTTGCTCCTCAAATACTCAAAGAAACAGCGGAAGTAATTAGTAAGCCCTTAGCAAACACCTTTGATCGATCGCTCGAAACTGGGATCGTTATGGCAAATTGGAAACAGGCGAATGTCCCTCCTACTTTCAAAAAAGGGGAACAAACAAGCGCCCAATAACTATCACCCACCTATATCTGTCATCAGTAAAACATGAGAAAAATTACTCAAAATCTGTACAACAAAACATCTCTACGCCTAAAACTTGATAACTGACATCCAACATGGATTAGGGGGAAAACGCAGTAGCCTAGTAAAACTCCTAAACTTTTTTGAAAACGTGAACCGCATATACGGCTGTAGAACAGCTGTAAACCTTGTATACCTTAACTTAAAAAAAAACTTCTACAAAGTTTCCCATGAAAGACAATTGGCCAAACTGGAGGCACAGGGAATATGAGACCACTACTCTAGATGTTTACGAAACTTGCTCATTGGTTGCATTCAACGAGTGATGGTCCATGACCAAGCCAGTGATCTGACGCATATAACATCAGGAGTACCCAAGGGAGCTTTTTAGGCCCTCTTATCTCTATCATCTACATCAATGATCTTGAAGTGGGGATGATCAGTAAAATCAACAAATTTGCCGACAACACAAAACTTGGTCACAACGCGTTCACCGGAAGAGACAAAGTGACTATTCAATCAAACCTCAATCGTCTACTTTAATGGACCAAAACTTAGCAAATGAGATTCAGCATAGTCAAATGTTGTATCATGCACGTTGATTCTAATAATCGGCATTTCCAACATACGATGAACGACACACCAATTGAACCACTACTGCAACAAATATATTTTGGTATCATTATCACTGAAAATATAAAGCATGAGAAACAAGCGAAAAAAACATCAGAAATGTAAGAAGGATCCTTGGTTTAGTTCTAAGAAACTTTAATTACAAGGCAAAGAACATCATCCTACCGCTTTATAAAGCGTTAGTAAGATCGCCTCTCGAGTATTTAGTACAACTATGGTCTACCCTATTAACAGACATTAACAAAATGTATTAAACTCAGTGTAGAGCAACGAAGATAATTCATTCACTGTTCATAATACTATAATGGCTTTAACAACGTTATCCTACAAGGGCTTATTGGCTGAGATGATAACGCGGGAACCATAAATAATGACATTAACTAATATTAAGAACCTTCACCACATAAGAGGTTTTTCACTTCTTTCCAGTTAAATTTACAAGAATCTGAAACCAACTACATGTGGCGACATGAGAAATTAAATATGCACAAATCTTTCACAAGAATTCTCTCAGCGCACACGTCTTAGTTTACGTGGAACATCTGCTCTCGCCCGTCGGCATGATGGTTTTAATTTAAATCATTTTGAATCCAATTGACATTTGCCCTACCCATTCCCACGGCGTCAAAATTAACCCTACATGGCTACAAGCAAGTCACGCACTTTCCCTCGCAAAATCTACCTTCAAGTTTCCCTACTTTTAGCGTCCCTAACGCTTTATACGAGGTAACTCCTCCCTCGTGTAGTTTCCCTTTTTCGATGTACCTCTTTTCGGCCAAGAATATAAAGTATGCTCCACCCACTCTAAGATATTTTTTTTCGTATATATGACATAGAATTGACCGTTGGCAGAGGAGCGTCCCTCTCGAAGAGTCACCAAGGGTTCCCCCATAAATTTACTCGTGTTTGACGTGCAATTGAGCCATGTAAACAAATGCTACGCTCGTTCTGAGCAACCGTTGGAGTGTCAATTTCCTATTTCAATGTTTTGCATTTCTTTCATTGTGGCGCTGCGTACTATAATACTACCCATGTGTCGTGTGACACATTCACGACACACGCACACCACGCATACACACGTGTCCCACGACAAACACGAAAATATAATTTTTGTTGGCACTGTGAACACATTAAAAAATCTACTGGAGAACAATCGGATAACGAACCCCCAAGTTCTGTAAAGTACTAATTCCATGTCTTCCTTAACTCTCCGGACCTGTGTATGTTTGCACAACATTTGTGTGACTAAAATGCTTGTAAGAGATTAAGATGTGTGCACGTGGCTGAAATATTTTTGTATAACTAAGGTGCATGTGTTTCATTGATGTCTATACGTAAAACAGCACAGGACTTGGTTAGTAACCCAAGAATAGACCAAACGTCTTGTTCCCTTTCCATATTCTTTCTATTATATTGTATTTACTTATTGACGTGTCTAATTATAGTGTAGAGGATAAAATCTGTTCCGCTGATCCCATAACAACGCGTAAGTTTCGTACGTTTAAGTGCTGGTACGCTCTGGAATTCATGTCAATTCCCCAGACAAATAAAATAGAGGTAAAAAACTAGGAATTCATTCACGATATCGAATCTACTAAGCCTTGGCCTCGTATGAAATTGGATATCCTCCTACCAAAGGAGAAGAATATGAGTGATTCATAATATACCATTTGAGTAAGCATAGGGAAAAAATAGAAGTGTTTGTGTACATGGGAATGATGTAAAAAAAGTTAAGAATGTAAAAACAATACTATGATGTCACTATAAGGATCTCGTTGTTCTTGCTATCAGTTCAGCACGTTCATCAATCCTTCATATGAACAGTTTCTCTTCCACTCTTCAAAACGAAAATCTGCTCGTAAGCAGATTTTCCGCAATTCCCAAAAAATAAAATAAGAACAATAGTAGCGCTTAGATTTCACACGCTAATTTCAGCGTGTCATTTCAGATGTTTGAGTTAGTTCTGAAGTCTCTGAAAAATAGACGAAGCATTCTTTTACACATCTCCCGCACTATCCAAACGCACATCATCCTGAAGTTATGCTATGTTAAAAATGTTTTCATTAGACGAGAACATGAGGCTCAAATTTTACCGCAGACCTCACACAATGTCTTATAGAGCATTTTCATATTCTTCAATATTGAACATGTTCTTCCAACGTTGTTCTATAAAGTTGAAGTACCATTCAATACGATCAATGTTTCCAAATATGCCAGTTTTTCTTTCTGAAATTTGAATTCTGTGGATTACAATCATAATTTTTAACTCACCTATTAAGAAATCCGAATTTTCATTACTTCAAACCTTTACTACAGAAACTGCTAATTTCTTTTTATTGTTTCTTGCCTGTATATGCAGAAAATATATTATTTATGCAGAATATATTGTGCACTTTTATTGACTGTTTCTATTTTGCTTCAGGCTCATGTTAGCTTCCAAGTTGTTTCTCGAGCAATAGCCTGAGAAGCTTGTTTTCATGATTAAACTTATTTCACTCATTTTCCATGTGGTTTTGCACCATTTAGCTTCACGAAAATAGTCTGATTTACAGAATTCACGAAAATATTCCGATATTTTATTTGGATTTTACATATTACAGATAGTAGAACGCAGCGTTGAAATTATTCATACGGCTTTACGTTGACAACGCTACTAAAAAATATACAACAAAATATTATTTTTTCATGATGCCATACAGTGCTATGGAAAATATATTCTAAAATTACGTAGTAAATGTTATGGGGATAGAAAAGAAAAAGGAAATAAAGATCAATATAGTCTACAACGAAGTAAAATTATTTTCTCAGATGGGTTTTTATACGTGCGCAATGATGATACTAGAACCTACAGGTTGTACGAGCGTATATTGTTATATTACTCCAGCTACACACATTGCTTATAGCTGCGTTGCGTGCATACACTTCAGTTTGTCACAGCCTTCAATACATTTGTCTCACCGCCTTCAAATTCGGTCCTAGTCAACTCGTGAAGAAACGTTTCAACAACGAACTACTTACGACAACTGTTCGATCGCAACTTCTTGTCATTCTCTGCACACACATTCTCTCTCCTGAAGCTGAAGATTAATTGTCGGTGGCGTTGACCTCTCACCCAGAAATTACGGCAGTGAGTTGTTAGATTTTCAGAGGACCTGAAGAGTTACAGCTCACTACGGAACACTAATATGAGGCCTTCCGGGAAAGTTAAACATCGACTGAGACATCTACGAGTATACGTAAACAGATGACTTTGCACTCTGTACTTGTTGATTTCGTGTGTTGTTCTACGCTGATAGATTTCGACCAATACATATATGATATTAAAGGTAAAATACTTTGAATATGTATAATGCATCGGCTTTTAGGGTAGACTCCAAGTCTGAGTACACTCTTATTAGAAATTTTGTACACTCATGAAAATGATTTGGCCCTCGTACATCAGCACCGTAGCTAAAATAACACAACGAAAATTCAGTGATTCGGTATATAATTAACGCTTCGATATTTGTGACGCTCATATATCAGTACCATCAGTTTCAATAGGAGTACTAATTGTTCTGCAGTCTCACGCAATCCCACAGGTCCTGCTTTGAGATTATCGAGTGCAGGCAGTAACTCAATTAAAGATGCATTTTCTACACGTAAAAACATGGCTGAAAAACGAAATGTCAAGAGTTCATTGAATTGACGCAATTAAAAGCTATGTTATAACAATGCCCCGTAGCATTTTCAAGTAACTCGGAAAGTAGACGTTCTGTAAGAGGTATGAGTATTACATTCCTTACAATGAAGAATCCTTAGATTTTAAATATTGGGTTACAGAATACAATTTCACAATCACATTAGATTCGAACACTTTACGTTCCGTTTCATGTATTGTCGAAAAGCTTTGGCTGAATTTAGTGAAGTTGCAACTAAATATGAGTTTGAAAATCTCATCGTTACTATACCATATGTAAAAATTTGTGATTATTTTTAATTTCACATGAAAACTTGTATTGTTTTTCTCTTCATAACTGCGTAGAGTCATAATTTTTTAAACAATTAATTTTTTGCATCGTCTGAATTGATTTCAGTTTCGAATGTATCGAGATAAACATGTGAAGCAAAGTATTGTCGTTTACAGGGCAGTGACGCAGTCAGTGTACACGGGACGGAATATCAACGTAAATTCAGAGGTTGAAGTTAAGAATTTTGCTCAAAGAAAACAGAATGGAATCCAATCAGAAGTAATATCATTCTAAAGCCTAAAACAGAAGGTATTGCGAGGCTTTTATTTTCTTCTACCGTTAGTAAACTCAATCAGCGAGAGTGACAGCTAAGAGTGCGTGTACTGGACCAGCAGAAGCTACAGAGGAAGATCAGCGCCGCTCACAGACGCGAATGTTTCTCACCAAATTCAACGATCGTAAGACACTCAGATTAGGTACCTCTGTAAGTACATTGTTTCAGTTGGGAAATAACTTAATGACTTTTACTTCTTTGATGGCATATTCGTCTTAGAAAATGTTTGCCTTCCCGTGTTGGGAAAAATACTCGGGTGCTTGTCACCATTTACAATTTAATTTCCAGGAAAAGAAAATTTGTTATAAAAGTGTTACACTTGAAAAATAACGCTTGGCGTACATAACTGAATAAAAATGTTTTGATCTCTCGTAGGCGCAATGTGAAAACAGTCCTAGTAAATTTATGTACATATTCGAGTATATATTATTCAATATATATGCAAAATAAATAGCCGCACACTAATTTCAATGATAATATTTTCCTTAACTTCCTGGATACTGCCTGATCAAAATAACTGATCAATGACGCAGATACGAGTGTGAAATGGAAGAATCATCAATTTAGTAGAGATAAAAGCGCCCCACAACAGAACTTTGAGGGTCACTAAAAATTATAACTTGCCTCAGACTTTAAACCTCAAGCGCCGATTAGTGGACTACTTAAAGAGATACTAGGACATCAGATACTTAACATAAAGGGCCGTCCATAATTGGGGAACGAATATAAAAACTTTCATTTCTTCAAAAAATGTGAATCTTTTTTTTTCAATTTTTACTGTTTGAAATATTTTTCAAAGTTTCAGGTGTCGTAAATGATGCTACCATGGTTATTTAACATTTTAATACTTTCTGAGTGTCCGAATTAAGGAACAAATTTGAATAGTAATAAAAGAGAGTAAGTAATTTTCCTCAGCCAATCCCTAAGTCGGGAGCATTTTAATTCCGCTAACTTGGTCAGGGATATACCCGCAATAATAAATAACACCAAACTTACAGAAAACAGTTCACTAACGTGGCAGCTTGGTGTTCGACTCACTCGGTGTCATATTTTCTCAAGTTTATTCCTGCTACGTTTTTACTCTCCGCTGTGAAGAGACTACTCGTTTCTCGGTTAGGCCAGTTTCACAAAGAACACATTGCTGATCTTTAATGGCTAATATTGTTGGTTGTTAACTTGCTTATGCAAGCGTGTTGGAGAAATTGTAGAGGCTACGAATCACGTCTGCAGAATCAATAAAGTGTCCTCTTTACGGTCGAAGTTCTAGGCCCACATTCGCCGAAGGCCTCGCTTGATGTCGTAGATGTCATGTCCCCGCATAAGCTCTTGGTTTGCGTCGTGACCATTCACGTCAGCGGCAGGCGGTAGGTCAGAAATGCTGCCTTGGCACGTAACACTAACGAAAACAAAGTCCCCACGAGCTGGAATAGAACAAGTGTCTATAGTTTCAATTCCAGACACAATATGCTCGCAGCTACCGTGAAAGTGGAAAGGCTCAAAAATATATGTTCTTTCTTCAACCAGATATTGGTTTATAGGATAACGACCGAAGATTAGTCTTTTATGCACGTATTTCGATAGAGAGAACTGATAAGATGGTACTATAAAATGAATTGACTGATATCATTATTCAGATAATTTTAGTTCATATTCCTACTCTGCAAATTGTAGTATAGAAGCAAGTCACAAAGTTATAATTCTTAGCAGCGCATACTATGATTCAGATGAATTAAGAACTGTTTTCTTCATATTTATAATTGGCTATATGGGCATAAATGCAGTCTTCCATCTGCTTGAACAGCACCTGTAGTTCGTGCATACTTGGTTAATTATTATTTTAAATAATTAGTATACACACACCTCTCAAGGAATACCTCTGCCGGCAAAAACTTTACCAAAAGAGCTTCTCTCAAATCCGAGGGATCAGAATTTTATCAACAGTTTGTGATGCCTATCGTGCGTTGCGCTCTCCACCAACAATTTCATGATCCTGCTGGTGCTAGCCTAAGCTTACAAGTGTTCACAGAATCCATGAACATGAAACGATAAGGGATTTTGTCTTGATTTTACGTAGTATATAATATTATTAAAGCGCTTCGTATAAGATGATGCATGAATAACTTTTTCTAGTCGAAAATTACCCGCAAGGAAACAATGAGGCAAAGTTTTTTGGATACATCTAAGTAAGAGAAAATAATTGAAATTTAGTGAAGTGTGTTATGTATGGTCTACCTACATTATAATGGTTACTTATTTCTCCCATAACCTATCACATTTGATTACATTAAATTATGTACCATGGGAAGCAGAAGTAACTCACAATCGTGGAACTTTTTTATAATGTAATAGATTCATTATCAGAGGGCAAAAAAATTACACGAGTATTTTTATTTTATAACAAAAAATTTAATCAGAAACAGCCTCTAAATTCATAGACGGATTAAATGTAAGGGAATGAATAAAAATACTGGATAAAACTTTCCAACACCTTGTTGTTTCGCATTTTGGTGACTGAAGGGGGAACGACGTTCCAAAGTTCTCGAGTTATTTTGTAATGGACAACCGTGGCTGACAGCTCTGATACGTTGGCATGTGGACGAATTCAAAACTAGACTGACGCGTCATCATGTCAGCTTTCTAGAGTGCGTTGTTGGAGGCATGCTAAAGGCAGGTAAATGTTACCAGATTACAAAATTATCTAGACTGGAATAAAATGAAAATGAGGTAACGCAATATTCTGAGAATAAAATTACGGAGCATTATTTTTTAGGTAACTCCCGAATCTTGCACTGATTTACCAGTGGTATGTTTGATCGACTATTGTTTTTTTTTGTAGGATAAGCGATTTCAGACGACTAAAGTTAGATGTTTTATTGCTGCACATTTTTGCGGTTACGCAGTTGCTACAATATCATTAAACAGCGTGGAGTTTAATTTTCATCTTCTCAGCCCAGGCCATTATCTCAGAAGAAAAACCTTGTTTTCTTCATATAAAGTCGAATACAGTTTGTATGGAAGAGGTTCATAACAGTTCTTAGTTCAGGAGATAATACAAATGTCGTTGCCTCTGTCGAAATTTTGACATGAAGTGGTCAACGCTGCCCGTGATTGCGATCGCTGTCGCACTGAAAGCGCATTATTTCATATCCATAGCTATCAAGCCTTAGCTGCAGAACTGTGCTGTGAATTTCATCAATATTTAAACTTCAAAACCTGCAAGCTACGTTAATGTTACTGACAATTGAACATTATTATTTAGTTATTTCTTTAATTCTTTCACTTATGAAAGTATTTATTTCGCACCTACACTTTTATACCGTACCATTTAATTACTTGCATTTATTATATCAAGCGTTTTGGGAGATTCATGTTGTTATATCAAATTAATTCGAACAAGACCATCATGTAAAAAGATTACGAAAAAGGTGGAAAACTCAGTCAGTTTTCAATTGTGTTAGAAGAAATGTTTTATTTAACTACATATGAAATTGAAGTTCATGACCAGCTGAAAATTTTCCCCTTTCATGATTTTAGCTTCAATTTTCATCATTTGGGTTTTGTTTTTACAATAGTTGGCGTATGACCTTACTTTTCATCATTACAAGTGAAAATGATTCCTAGATGATGGGAAAATAAGCATAAACACGTTCTTGGTTACCTTGAAGTAACATCGCTAAAATAAAACGCTTGTCGTTCGAACACAAATCTCATTATCATCCCTCGAACATTGCAGACAATATCATTGCTTTTATTACTAGTTTGCCACGAAGCCTCTGTTTGGTCTCCCATCGAAATTGCAATTTCCAAAGTGGTCATTAGCTTTTATTGCTCCACGCATTGTTTGTAGAACTGTACGATGAGGCTCCAAAAGTCCAATGTGCTTGTAGAAGCCTATAGGGTGTTACATCAGTTTGCATTGCTTTTATTTACTGCAGCACATGGTTAAAAATGAAAAAAGCAAGATTAATGACATTTAACAGTTCCACATAGCAACGGCTTTCGTTCTCTTGGGTGAGAGTCTTCCTTGCTCTCTGGATCCGTTCTCGAGAATGTCTCGAGCCTGTCAGTATATTTTAGTTCCACTTAGTCATTAACTCATGAAATCAATCACTTTTTTGACTTACTGTAATGTATCCCCACGGTCTCAATACGTACTTCGTAAGCAAATCGGAAATGTGTTCCAGTTGAAAATTCAATCTTTAGGATTTGCTCGAGCAGATTAGTCATGTTAGACACCCGTGCTAAGGATTATGTTCACAGAGGTTAAAAGAACATTGTAATCACTGCCACTTAAAACATATAATACATGATTACTGTCACGAAAATCGAATTAGGGCTTGACATGGAGTAGCTTTGCAAACATAATGCAGCCTAAATACTGCGTAATGGACATGAGACCCTTTCAGGCTTAAAGTTTTAATGTAATTGGGCTACATTCAGGGAATAAAGAAGAAAAAGAAACTTTTGTTTCTGTGAGCAATTTACTATGTTCATATGACTGCCTATCTGTTGTAGGGAAGATGCTGAACATTTGCAGACTAAATTATTAATATATGACATTTCCCACAACAAAAATATAAAGTAATAAATCAGAACGGGTACGCACGTGTTCTAAGCATTGTAATGTAGGTACCAAAGGTGCTGGTTCACTATAAAATACTTCATTTTCCCGTTATCAGCTTTCTTCTCTACACGGTCATGTTATAGATAGAAAAGATACAGAATAGAAGTTCTGTATATATTTGTGAAAAATATTCCGATTCTGGCAGTACCATGGGTAAAACTAAAAATGTATATATTTTATAGATCCTTAATTTTGTCACTTTTAAATCACGGAATTTCAACGGGTACTATCTGGGCCATGTTATTGATAGATAAGATACAGAATGGAAGTTCTGTATTTATTATTGAAAAATATTCATTCAAAACAAAATAATTCGTCGTCAATCTTTAATACATTTATCTTTATAATAATTACAATGTAGCCGAATCTAAATCGTGGAATTTCCACGGGAACTGTCTAGTATCTCTGATGTAATACAGTATATCTAATCGGCTGGAGGCTACTGTAGATATTCAGATAGTTGAATTGGCCAGCGCTGTACGAATAATTGTCTGATCGCTTTAATAACTCAGATACAGTCTTTCTACCTCAAAATGAATGTTGGAAAAACATGTAATCCTTTGTATTTAGGAAAAAATGGACAACCCTAGCAATGAATGATTCGGACGGGAACTGTGATCACTGCTAAAAAATTATGATCAATTTATGTGAAAAGTATTACAGAAGCAAGTCAAAAGTGGGAAGAATATAATGCGATATTAGTTTGGACATTATTACGCTACTAGTAGACCCACACGTGAAAATTCACGTGTTTTTTACTGAATTATCTTATTTTATTTGCAATTGGATGCGAGCTTTGTGAAGGAGTTTCCATACTGAAGGAGTTTCCACGCTGAAGACTATGTCTTTGGCATCCACAATACAATGATTACAATACATGTATACCCTACCGAATTTCCTCCTACCTAAATCCTTAAGAGCGTGACAGAGAGACGGACCGAGTATGCAAGCAAGCAAACAAACAAGCAACAAATTGAGTATTATTGATCCTGTACTCCGAATATTTGGCCTCTACTCTGCGCGAAGTTTCAACAGCTACGAAAAAATTCAGCTGAAAAAGTATGCAAAATAGCTTATGTAGGACAAGATCAAAAGCTCTAATACAATATTTTGACGCCTGAATATGTATTCTAGAAACTATATTTACCATCGTAATTTAAGGATGAAATTTCATGGTATCACATGAAAACAGGGATATTATCAAATCAAATAGTACCGAGCTACTTTTCGAAGCGAAGCAGTTTTCGAGGGACTCACGGTGTGTCCGTTGGATATGGCAGTTGATGTAAAGGTGCTGATCCAATAGCATAGTTTGAAGTAGAAACATGCAGTCATGAAGTAGAAGACTGTACATATGCTACATTTTAAAAGAATGTTTCCCCTATCTTGCCAGGAAACAAAAAATTGTACTGCCCCAACACTGGGTTCTTTATGGCCAATCAGGGGCCTCTACTCCGAATATTTGGCGTCTACTCCACGCAAAATTTCAACTGCTGCGAAGAAATTTATCCGAAAAAATATACGACATAGCTTATTGTTCGACAGGATCAAGAACTCTAATACAGTATTTTGACTTCCAAGTATATATATTAGAGAAACGATATTTGCTATCGTAAATTAGGGATGAAATTTCATGGTATCTCTTCTTGTTATTCGAAGACGAATTTCCTCCTATCTAAATCTTTAAGAGCGTGACAGAGAGAAAACCAATCAAGAAAACAAGCAAGTAACAAGTTGAGTATTATTATATAGTGGGACTGGTGTGTATGCCCGTTAAAAATAACGGGTTTTAATATCAACAAGCATATAAAGGAAGAACTTAAAGCAACATATTCTCACACCTAATCAGAATGTCTATGGATTTAACTCCAGCAGTTAAGAATCTATGTACATAAAAGTCTACGGATTCAACAACCAGAATTTAAAAAAAGATTCCAATTGTGATAACATAGGGGAAATTACACACACACAAAATATAAAAATTCATTATTAATGGAGACACCTAGGGTTTTATTATACAGTGTTGACAATTATCTGATTTCTTCTAGACGTCATTAGTAAAACTAAAATGACAAATTACTGTCATACCCTATTTCGTGTTTCAGGTTTTGACAGTAGATTTACTTCTATGTGTGGCAATGCTTGCAGCCTGCCAGTCTCAACATGGACATCATAATGGAAGCTGAATATATTTAGATAAGTACTATAATCTAACCATTCAAATGCCCAATCATTACGAAGAACACCAGGCGATTGACTATTTAAAGATTACATTCAAATCAATTCCTTTACATGGTTTTCTTCGAAAATAAACCCAACACATGTTTTCATGTTTTAGGACACAAAATAAGCGAAAACACATTGCAATGTATCAACTGCTTCCATTGCTTAATTTTTCAAATTTCGAAATTATTACATACCTTTGTAGTTAATCTTTAATTTGTTCTCTTACATACAGTTATGGAATTATAGCCCATCTGTGAATATAAGCGAGAAGACTATCGTCGTGATCGGCGTGTCACAACAGTATTCTGTACCAAAGTATAAAGTTTTGATGATATTTTTTAGCTGCAGTTGCACGAGTATTTCCCTTAGTTACTCTAAATAAACTTTGATTTCAACCCACTGCCTTATTTTTCCAAGTCGACAATGTTTCAAAACTGTTTGTGTTGTATTTAGAATTTAAGTCACTACTGTAACTTTTCGCTTGTCATAGATTGAATAACTCTGCCGTATTTGGTACATTTTTCATGATGGTTATTTGCCAATGATTTTTTTACGCAGTGTAATTAATAAATTATAGAAGTGTAACGTGACTATTATATCTGGCAATCAAATTATTGATATAACAATTCCCAATTTATGGGTGATAAGATGTTAAGTTAAATAATTGGAGTTTAAAGTGCGAATATATAATTTTAGATCTAGAGAGCAATAATTTGAAAAATTGTGTATTACTCGTAGGTGTTGATATTGTACCATCAAGCACTGTTTTTTGATAGAAAAAGGGAAAGTCATCTAATTTTTTGTATTTGCATCGGTCAAGATGAGCTTGGCGTTCGTCGCCACCTTGGATAACCTAGGCCAGTATGTAACCATGACAATTAAAACATTTTCACTGATAGGCTCGTTTGGAGTCCAAAGCCATGCTGTTTCATGACTCTAAATTACCCCTTTCTCGTGCTCTTTGCAGCGACGAAAATTGGTAAGACAGAATGCTCTCCATGTACAAAAAATAACTTGTAAAGTTCTATATGTGTAGGTACTTCTAGCTGGATCCACAAATAAACTTTACTTGCCGTGACTTTATTGATTCATTCTCTACATCATGCATAATTCATAAGACCTGGCTATATTTCAGTCCTTGTCATAATTTTTTGTAGAATGTCACAATTATGTTCAGGAAATAATCAGACCCTCAAATGTAAGTGATTTGATGTTTTTTGCGCCTGTCATGAAGTTATACGTCGGTCAGCCTCTTAATCGTTACTAACATGATAGTAGTTGTACTACAAGCTGCCCGAAAAACGGTTTTTTGTTTTCAATGCATCGATAAAATTTACAATTCATGTGAGCATTAGTGCAAATTATTCAGCAAAATCGAAATGTATCGTGTAGATTTCCTGTCCATATAATAAATCATGTGCTATTTTCATCACGTAGGACGAAGATCATTTGTATTTGTATACATTGAAATTTTATACATGCTGAAGCCTGAATTGTTGAAAAATGGCATATCAAATTTAGAACAAAATTTATATAAATAGGCTTCGAGAGGCCAAAGATTAAGAGGCAATCGCTAATAGGAACAATAATTTCTTTACAATTTATTTTGACACTTGAAATTATATTATATAAAATTTAAATCTTAATGGGTAAACGAAATCACAATTTAGTTAAAATTATGTCTACTTTACATACTTTCCGGATTGCAAATAGGATTCGTGGAATTCGAATTCAAGAACATTAATTTTACCATTGAAATTTCACTGGTAAAGCAGTATATAAAAATTGTTGTGAAGATGCATATGAAATTCTCTGCAAAATAGCATAGTACATAAAGAAAATGCATCAACCTAACGAGTATGCACAGTTTACTTCGCTCACCCCAGAAAAAATGACTGCCTTAGTGTACGGAGTTGTCGGCTGCCACCAGAGTTTAATTCATTTAGTTACAGACATCATGTAATATTATTGTTAGCGTTCACTGTAGCTCGGTAAAACTCTGAAATGATAAAGCACCCATAATTCAATACAACGATAAGATAACTTCAGACGCAATGTAACAACTGAATGATTTTTGTACGCATAGGTTTTTAGCAAAGTCAGCTCCCTCTGAAAAATCAATCTCCCTCGGCTACAAAATAACTATTTGAAGCCATACATTATGTTATACATAGTAGGTTACTATTTCTTAGAATCATGAAACCAGGGTGGATTTAATGAAATAAAACAAGTATTTTAACAGTTTCTACTTTTATTTGACTATATTTCTTACTCAAAACATTATCAAAACCTATGTGAACTTATATAATTTGATGCAAAAACCTCAAATAAACCATAAAATCTATCAAATTTTTCTTGAAAACATAATGCATATAATAATAGGCAAAAATTGAAATTGAAAAAGCATTGTAAACATGAAAAAAATTATTCATTATTTAATTAGGCTGCCCCATACACCCCTACTGCTTTTGAACGCTTTCTTTGTGATTAATTTAAATATTAATCAAACATTTTCTTAAATTTTTCCTGAATCCTCTCTGACAACAGTTTTCAATTGATAATGATTTATCTCTGTGTTTGCTCACTTGCTGCCCTAATATTCTCTAAAAAATTGATAGTATTTAAATTGTGCGATTGACTGAGCCATGTTAATATGTGTACCAATATCAATACATTTGAAACAGTCACGAGTAGCTTTGACCGAATATTTAGGCCTGCTGTTTTCTTTCAATTTTTTGAACATATAAACTATTATGCTAACCAAGACATTCGAGCCCTTAAAAATGCTTTAAAAAGTGTTACTCTCAGTATCATTCAAGAAATATGCTGTTCATATTTCATAGTCACCAGCTTGGTTGACTGGTGAGCGAACCTGCTTGCGAGCGGGAAGACCCAGGTTCGAATCCCGCTGCCGACATGGTTGATGCGGCTAGAAATACGGCATGGGACTTGGGTAAAACAACCGAATAATTATAATCGAAGTAATTATCCGACCCAAGAATGGGCCAGACGGTTCGTTCCTATAGCCTCATTCTATTCTATTCTATTCTAGTCGAAGGTACATATTGTGTCAGGTATTTTACAGTGTTATCAAAGCACCATCCAAGGGATAAATGACATCTACCACACGAGTTTGCGAAACAAAGGTACTATAGAAAGTCTGAAACAATTTTTGAAACATTGCTAGATTGTATATGAGAGAAATTTCTTAAGTGAACGCTGATATAAAATTCTTAAAAAAGAGTTCACATACTTTTTTCGATTTCTACTTGTTATTTGTAAATAAACTATGTATACCAGAGCAACGTTTAATTTTTGTTGTTTAGTGATGTTCATTGTTTTAAATCATTTATTTGATGTTTCGAAATTGTATTATTTTTAACAACACATCTAAAAGAAATTTTGAAACTTTAATTGCATGTTTCAGTTCACAGTTTTCCATATTTTATTGATCATCATGCAGGAAGCATCAAGTATTTAATTGAAAAAGCAAAATTTTTCGTGAAAGAACGTCAAAAGTAGGAGCCAGTTTAAAGAAAAGTGAACTTGAAGTAGATGCTTAGTAAGCAATGATGATGCATCGAAATTTGACAAACATGCATGATTTACAAGTGAAGCATCGATTTGTGTGGCATGACATTTCGAATAAGCTCACCAAGCCTGTATTTGTCTGAGGATCAAGGAAAGTGCATTAGGGGAAGCTATTGACGGTATTAACGTGCCAATCAGGATCCCAATCGAGCTCGACACAGGATGAACGATACAACGTAATTCATTTTACACGCGCAGGGAACCTTCGTTATTTGTCGTAATTAAAGTCTTAATTTAAATTTTAGAAAGCTTAGATGTATACGCAGGAGAAGGTCAATTCAAATCACAAAAACAACAGGAAAGTGCTGAATAACTTAAGAAAATGCTTTAAAAGGCCTTAAAAATTGTGAATAATGCAAATGATGATGGTGAAAATATTGAGATTTGAATGTACTTTGTTTAGTTTTCATGCCCAGCGAAGTGAGCCCAGATTTTAAAAGCAGAAATCTAGAATAAAAACTGTAATTAAACTGTATGCCATATACACATACTCATATACGTGTGTACGTATGAAACGTAGCACAGTCTTTGAACCAAACTAAACAATAAAGCAATGACAAATTGACTACTGTACATTCCCATCGTGGCTCAAGCCACATATCAAAAGTGAAATCATTCTTTGCAACACTTAAAATGTTTCTAACTAGTCGATTTTTATGTAACTGATCAATTTAGACAGTGTTATCAGTAATACTTGCTCGTTTGTGATTGTTTATAAAAGATGTCGCCGCCAATCAATGGTAAAGTAATATTTACCAATTTAGACTATGATTACAACTTTTCAGAATGTAATTTAATAAGTACAGAATTGAGGATCCCAACTTCCTTTTTAGAGTAACTGCATTATGATGGGAGCAAAAAAAATTTCAAAAGTTTCTTTCAGCTTGCATTGGTGGCTTGAGGCTGCTGCCCAATTGCATTCAAATACTGACTGTGGATTCAGTAACCAAAAATTTTTGAAGCTCTATTACAGCAACAAATATGACCTGCCAGAAAGAGTAGAGGTAGATGCACTAATCCTAAATGAAGATAACTGTATCGTCAATGCTGACACTGTTGAAAAAACATTGAAAGATTTGAGCCAAGAAATATTACAGATTTAACCAATTAAAAATACGGTATCATAGGAAACTTATGTTAATATAAGGAAATCACAGAAATCACTGCACAAAATATTATTATGTGGTTCAAGGTATACATCAAGTGCATGGCTACTAGAATCCACTATGGTACGTGTGGTAAATAATAATTTGAATTGTTCTATGAAAAAGTTATACGACTCGTGGTACAATAATTATAGTTTTATAACTCGTGGTACACAATATTTATATGCTTCATGATCACACTAACTACTGCTACGCGGTGTCCCTCAAAACTATATTGACTCATTAACCCATTGCAAGAAAGCGACTATATTGCAGAGGAGAATATTAAAATTTTCTTTTATGATACTCAGTTTTCTTACATTGAATGTTATTTTATTTAATTTAATTCATTAGACCCGCAACAATGTTAGTAAACCCCTGAACAGAATCAAAATATGTGGATAAGAGGTTGTCATAGAGTGAGTACATTTCTTTGGCGCACCCTGTATATGACTTGTGGACATTTTAATTACTAACCCTGTGGTGCAAAATAATTACATGACTCCTGATTCATAAAATTATGTTGAATGATTTGTGGTACAGTAAGAGTGAAACTGTTCTACTGCCATTCACAAAAGTTGTATGGCGTGTGGAACATACTGAATACAAGGCTAGTACAGTTTAAAATTTGCATGACGTATAATACACAATAAATCGATATCAGCCAAATTTATTCCGCATTGAAAAACATTGTCTGATAGATATCAAATTAAGCTACCAGACAAGCGACAAAATAGGCCCGAATTTTGCTTATTGGCCTTGCCCAATCGTGTTGTTACATATTTGAGGCTAAAATATCTCATACTTGACAGGTTTCATGCATTTGAATACGAGGGGCATTCAAAATATACGCGGAATTTTGTATTCTTTATTAATTTTTCAAAACACTGGATCTATTTTTAACATAACCTCCGTCAAGTTCGATGCACTTCTCCAGGTGGGGCTCCCATATTTTTGGACCATTTCTGAAGAAATCTGCAGACCCCTTCATGAGCCGTATTTTTACTGCGTGTTTTGCTTCATCAGTGCTATTAAAATAAACGCCTTTCAACTGTCCTTCGATTTTTGGGAATAAAAAAAGTCAGATGGGGCTAGGTCTGGACTATAAGGTGGATGTGGCAGCAATTCCCATCGAAATTCTTTCAAAACTTCTTTTGTAACGCGTAAAGAAAGCGCTGAGGCGTTGTCGTAACGGATGAGGATTTCACGATGGAGCTTTCCTTAACGCTTTTCAGCTAATTCTGTTCTCAATTTCATCAAAACTTCTACATAATAGGCTCCTGTAACAGTTTCTCGACCTTCTAAAAAGTCTACAAGTACAACTCCTTCATAATCCCAGAAAACAATTGCCATTACCGTGTTGACAGACCTCTCAGATATGAATTTGACCCAGCCAGATGATCTGCGGGGAAACCATTGTTTTGACTGTTGTTTTGTTTCAAGATTATTCTGCTTAACCCATGTTTCATTCCCAGTGATGATTCGACTGAAAAAGTTGTCTTCGTTCGCTTCAATTTTGGTCAAAATTTTCCGTTGACACTAATTTCACTTCTAAGATTTAGCTGATATGGGCGTAACCCTTTTGGGACCCATCGCGACAAAAGCTTGCTGAGTCCTAAATCGTTATGCAGATTCGATTGAGCTGAACTAACCGATATGCCCGTAGTCTGAGCTATCTCATAAATTGTCAATTTTCTATCTTCTTCGATTAGGTTCCTAACAGCATCAACGTTTTCAACGCTTTTCGAGGCTGTTGATCTTCCACGACCCTCATCATCTTCAACAGCTTCTCTACCATCTGGAAATATTTCAATCCATTTGTATATGCAAGTTTTCTTTGGAGCATGATCCCCATAAACGTTCTGCGAAGCTTGAATGATATCCGTTCCTTTCCAACCAAGCTTCACTAAAAATTTTATGTTGGTTCTTATCTCAAAATCATCACGTTCCATGGGGCAAAAAACTACCTTGTATCAACTATCACCTCACGGCTTCGTTTTCAGGCGAATACTGATTGCTATCAACCGTTAAATAACCAAGATCATGCTATTTCTAGCCGACATGTTCGAATATGTTTTATCTTGTTGGCTCTCGGATCATGGGAGCATTCCACTTATTTTTTGAATTACCCTCGTATACGTTGTTGCAGGAGTTTGTGCCATGTGACAGAGTGAAGCAAGTTTTCTGATCGGATAAAGCAAAAGATGACATGACTTGAATTCTGCTGGCCTCTATCCAGTTCAAATTTAATTGTTAAGGCTATTTTATTTTATCGTACTGGTGAGAGGTCAATACCAATGCATATATTTCAATGACAGCTTGAATGAAAACGAAACATGTGAATTAAATGAAAAGTTTTATGGCGAAAAGAATGCAGGATTACAAATTAAGGTGGTTATATTTGCCATGAAGTGATATTGGAGTCAATAAGTTTACACCAATTACACAATACATAAATTTAAAAAATATTTATTGTCTTTTTTATTGCTCACTGAGCCATTTTTCCTGCTGATTTCACAATTGCATTAAATTTTCTGTATCACTGACAGCTAAAAACATAGTCTTTCAATGTTATTCTATATTCAGTACTGATATAATGTTCCGGTTCTAACTGCAAGTCCAATATTCTCTTTGATATCAATTACTAAGCTCTGCTATTTTTAGGATGATTACTAGAGTGTGTAAGAATTTTTCAGATACATTGGTTGTGTATATAACAGGTATCACGTACGATCACGAAATGAATCAAATTGGGGCTAGCGTGCAGACTTTATTTCAGAATGTCAATGGGCGAACTTTGCAAATCATGTCCCCGCATGAGAATTGTGGAAGCTGTCGATGGATTATAGAAGGGTGGTTAGGAGTCGCAGGAGGGTACATGCTTTTTGTCATTCCCTGGGTATCAAGAAAGCCAAAGAACCATCACGATTACTCTTACTTCTGTATGATCTATGTGGCAAAGCACAGAAAAGTGAAAGGAAGATAAACTCTTTAGTATCCATACATATGTGCCATTTTCTAGAGCACGTGTGCCGCATGATAACAGCTTACCAGTACAATCACCACCAAAATGTGCTAATATACGTCACATCATACGTTTCAAAAGTTTTACTTTTGGTTAACGTGTACATAACGTATTCATTAATCAGTTATTTTCCTAATCATGTACGAACTACTAATGTTAGTAAAATATGTGTTAATATTTCTATATTTATTGTGAAAACTTTTTTCCAGATTGAAGATTCAATGGATGTCTCGTTTGTAAAGTCAACGAGTAGCAGCAACCAAGAAATGCAGGAAGCTTTCGCATTAAAAACGACTTTAGAGCCTCACTTCCCAAATTAGAGTGAGATAGATGATTCAGTCCGGGATTTGTGTATTACTATGTCATAAGCTGAAATTCTTTTATCAAAACTGAAGGAATGAAACCTAATGGGGAAATACTGTTATACTAGAAACATCATGAATAATTTGAAATTTACCTTGAGAATAACTATTATCTTTCCTATTATAAATGTATAATTGTTTTATTTACTGTTATTAGAGTAAAGTATGGTCCTGTAGAGAGGCGACTGTTCGTAAATAACTGAACAAGAAGTTTCAAAGCAGTGCTGCTTCACAATAAAAATAAATATTCTTCTTTGCTTCTTACAGACTCCATACTGAAGAAAATAAATACGATAATCTCAAAGAAATGTTCAACAAAATAAATTGGGCAGAATTCCAGTAGGATGTTTGTGCTGATTTCAAGACGCTTGCCTTCTTGCTTGGCTTGCAAGGGGGAAAAACAATTTATTCATGTTTCATATTCCCATGGGACAGCAGAGGTGATGATGATAATTACACGAGTACATTGGCCCCCACGAGTGGAACTACAGCCACGAATGTTATATATTCTCAAACAACCTCTGATAGATTCCAATAAAGTCTTATTGTCCTCTCCCATATCAAACTCAGATTGGTAAACAGTTTTTGAAGGCCTTAGATTTTGGAGGAGAAACTTTTTGAAACTTTATCTTATGTTTCCAAAGCTGTCTGAGGCTAAGATCAGAAGTGGCATATTTGTAGGGTTCCAAGTAAATACGATGTTGAATTGAAAGAAAAACGAGAAAGAGCGATTGCAAAACTTAAAAAAAGCTTGTTGGGCAATTCGTGATATAGTTCGTTAATTTCAATGAAATCACAAGGACCCTAATTACAAACAGCTGGTAGAAAAGCCTATTGAAAATTTCAGGGAAATGAGTTGTCGTGCAAGTATGTCTTTAAAGATTTATTTTTTGCACTTTCACCATGATTTTTTTGTCAGCAAATGTGGGTGATGTCAGTGAGAAGTATGGGGAGAGATTTAATCACGTCATTGCAACAATGGAAAGTAGATACCGAGGACGATGGGATGCTGCTTTGATACGAGGTTATATATAGTGTCTTGTCAGAAAATATGAGAGTATACACTACAAAAAATTTCGAACGCCAACGCACTTCTAATTTCAAGACAAGAGTTGTCCAGGTATTTACAGTGTAAAATTTTGTGTTCCATTTTTGTTCTAATTAATAAAATATTTCCTAGATATCTCTCAGTACATGGAAAAGTACTAAATGTAAATAATATTCCTTAAAATACTAGAATAGATTAATCCAACGAAGTAATGAAGAGAAATGTTACATATATAACAAGAAAATATGATATTAAGAAAAAATAATAACGATTAACGCTACATCAAAACAAATTTTATTTACGACTTTCGTGACCAAAAATACAAACACGAACATTGAATAAGCTATAGAAATAAAACATGTGTTCTGTTGTATTATGAGTCAGTCATACTTAACTTGATCTCAAAACTGCATTGATAGTTTTCTACTGGGGTGTAAATAAGAAAAAGTGAAATTTATATGAACTAAATACGTTGCTTGATCAATAAAAGATACTAGATCTATATCTATATTTTTGAACCAAATAAAATAAAAACGTGTAGTAGTATCAGGGTTGTGAAGTTTGTTGGGTACTAATCGAGAGACTTATACACTGACTGTAAACGGTTTGCTTTTAAAAGCTGTTTGTACACATACGGGATAAATGAAAAGGTTAATAGTTATTTGAGAAAATTCATGATAAATGTAGGCATTTATTATGTAGTTCACTCATTTTGTGAACTACTTTGAATACGCTATTTATTCTAGAAACAGTCCTCAAATCCTTCTCACTGGTTACTTAGCAAGACGATTACTTCTAGAGTATCGGTATCTGAGGATCGATTTGTAAACTCATTAAGCGTAAAAAATCATCATTTGTAATAGTGTTTACGTAAGTTCATGTGTAGAGGAAATTAGAACTGATTGTTTTAACTTTTTAACATACAAAAAAATGATGTAGCTGCAAAAACTACTATTTTTATATTACAGTGAGTCATGTTTCTATATCTGTACGTTTCATAGCTGTTTCGAATTGTTCTTTCACTCACTAAGCTTCTTTGTATATGTAGTCGGTGCATTTTAGTTTAATATTCAGCACTGTAGTGGTCAAAAAGTTTTTTGATTCTTCATTGGCGTACATATTTGGGGGAGTTTTCATAAAGTTTCATTTATTAATAACAATAATGAATGAATATGATAACGTTTAAAAGACATCATTGTAATTTTTATTTATCACAATTTGGTCCCTATAAGTGATGCTGGTAATTTTCAAGTGCTAAACTATTTCATCTGAACGTCAATTCTAGAGGATTGTGTTTGTGAGTTTGCTCAGCTTAAAAATTTTATTACCGGATAACATTTTCTTTGCATTTAACTTAACTGATTTTCTCATTGCTGAGTTATTTTTATTTTCAGAGGAGTTCTTTTCAACTATTATCTAGTTATTCATCCCGTTTGAAATTTCCAGTTAATTTCCTCACATGCACAATTCAGCCAGCTAACTTGTGTGACGTTGGTGTGGTGAAGATGCATAGTTTTGGCAACAAGATGCTCATAAGTTTAAATGGATCCTTCAAACTTTTACATTGAACACAAAGGTGGGTGTAGACATTAAGGGATTGGACAGGTCCTTGTCACCGCCTTCAAATGTTTACTTCTGCACTGGAGTTCTTATAATTGCTAACGACGTGAGTTGAGGCTTCCGTGGAAGTTTGCGGAGACTGTACAGAAAACTTGTGCAATATTGAGGTGTTGGAGTAAAGTGAGGTTGTACATTAAAAACGAGTTTGATTTAAAAAAATGCTCTTTAGGGATCATCTGAAATTTCAGAATTGTGCAAATACTTGGGGAATTCTTTCAATTTGACTTTGAATTGTGCCAACTGGTTGAATTCTGAAAAAAATTTCACGTATATTTAAAAAAATTGTAAAATAGAACAGCTTTAATAGTAAATGTTTCAGAAAACAAAGAATCCATCATCAGTGTTGAAATACGAGAAAGCTGCAGAAATATATCATTAAGATTTCCTCATTACATCAAATTAAATTTCTTAAATTTTTTCCTCATATTTTCAATACAGGTTACATTCTGATGAAAAAATTGGGTTTCGGCGTAGGGTTGAATGTTAATTTCTGTGAACCTATTGCGATATGTATTCAAACCTTAAAAAAAAGGAATATATAAAGGGAATAGCCAAAGGTTTTATTTACAAAGTCACTAGGAATATTTTATAGACCGTTCTCCTTGGACATTGAATGACTGATCGCTGCTCAAATTTCAGCAGAACATAGTCTGAAGGCGTTCACATTAAGAGCAAATGACATCTGCCATGTGAATCAGTAATTCATTATTAATAAGAAAGGTAAATAATCTAAAGTTCACCGTAATTGAAGTTTGATTTCAGGCTCCAAGCTCTGTTTGTGCTATGATGCTCCCCCATTTCATTTACATGTAATTTATTTGAGAGAGAACTAGTCGTGTATCATCCGTATTAACGTGCATGCACCCCTGCAACAAGGCCCATCAGTAGGAGGAATGTATACAAATACAATTTTACTAAATACGCTTTTCAACTATTGTGCAAGCATGTGTATACTGGTCAAACTAACTGTTATTGCGGTCAGGATGCATTCTAAAAAAGCGTATTCGGCGGCAATGGTCGTACTAGATTTTATGGTAAAAATATTAACAGTGTATGATTTTTTGTAGTCATTCGCCACAAAACACTTGCAGCATGTTTTAATCTGAGATAATGATTAATATTAGACTAACTAAATAAATAAATACCATATTAATTTATCGAAAAAAAGAAATGAACTGTTTTGTTTGCTATTCATTCTACTCTATGTCAATCACAAAGCATATAAATATAAGCAGCTTATCTGTGAAAAATTATTGAACGAATTGAGCAACAGCTGAACATAATAAATTGAAATAACCGTAGAAGTACAAAAAAAAACGTTGTAGCTTCTTGTGGCGCTAATTGTCGACCGTACAAAGTGGAGGCAGTGGAAGGTAGGGCCGTAGTAGCAGCTTTACATGCACATCTAAGTGATATATTATATTTAGAGATAAGAAACTGAGAATTAGTGGGTGAGGAAAACCGAGTGCATTTGAAACGAAATACCTTCAGACTATGGACACCCAAGATAAATTTATTTCATGATATATCAACGATAATTTCTTGCTTTATTGAATCCAAATATTCAATTGGAACACTGATATTATCAAGGCCAGAGGCGTTTTAAAAATAGACTGTATTCGGTGGCCATAACCGTACTAGATTTTATAGCAAAAATAATAACAGTGTATGATTTTTTCTAGTCACTACTGAAACCAAATGTAAGTAACGAAACAGTATATTGAAACATAATATTAAAATGAAACAAAAACATTCAAACATATTGTACAGCTTGAGCAAAAAAAATGTGTATAGATGGTAAGTGGAAGTAAAAATGAAGTAAACTGACTTCAAGTAGATACGAAGAGAACTGGGGAAAAAGATAATTTCACAGCACTTATGACATGGACACAAATGAGGCCATGATCAAATAATTTATTTCAGTCTAAGAGCACCAGATTAACATTCCTTTCCCCCTGCTTATGAAAACAGACGATCCTACTTTCCGGAGAACGAGTATAGATCTCAGTTACGTTATTTTTACGAACATTTTGTACCAGGGGAACTATTCTTTCACAGCATAATATGATGTTTTCAAAGAGATATACAGGGTATGACATAAATACTGTTAAATAAAAAAATATTGAGAAAAGACATTTATTTCATGGTCTGACTTTAACAAATAGTGAGTACTTTACTAGATTACGAATACAAAAAATATATACATACTTAAATTGCTTCCCATTTGCCCTTAATACTAAGCCAAGTCTCTTAGGAAAGACTTTAATAGCCCCACAACTACTTTTAAGTGTATTTTCTCACATTATTTACTCAATTTTAACATTAGAATTTTGATACTTTGGTGAGGGGTGAGTCAGTTGTTATTTTTATCAATATTCTGTTAATTATATGGTTTCTCCACATAGTGAATATTTCAGATGAACTCAGTCCCTCTTTATGCTTCTGCATGATGAACTTTTGCAATAATTCTAGACATTATCAATAGTAAATGGCTAATTATTTTGCAACAATTTAGGTATATTCTTTATAATTAATTTCATAAAATTACATTGAGCAATATTTGTGAAATAATGATTACTAAAATTGATTTGGAAACACGAACCAGTAATTATGTCCCATCTTGTAAAACTTCACACCAACACTATACAGTCCCTGATAAATTCATAGACACACACTAATCATCATAAATTATTTTTTTACAATTACTGGATGTTAAAGCGCTTATCAAGATAGACGTGCATCTTCAATGTAGGTTACCTCTGAAACTATTTTGTGAATACTTACGACAATATGAAAGCGTCTGATTTCATCTGCAATGATTTTCAAACACTCTTTAAGTCCCACCCGATAACAGTGCGTGGAACTACGTCAATCATTCAGTATTGCGAGCAGGCAAACCCAGTACCCAAACTCTAATTTGTCTAGTAGAAAAAAGACCAAATTCAATGTCACATAACAGAGAAAAAAACCGTACATGAAAGATTACAGAGGCATCAAGTTAATGAGTCACGTAGCAGGAATACCAATGACATAATATGAAGCCCGGGTCAATTTTCTGTAAAATCACAGACTATTTCTCAAGCCCACTTGTTATTCATTTGAGCTTTTACAAAACGGTTCAGTACTTCTTTGATCAAGTAGAACATTATGAACACTTTCTGGCATGCACTCGACAAAACATTTCTTCGTTTTTCTTAAAATATATATAAGTAAAAAATTTATTCGTTCATCTGAAAAAAGTCATACCCCAAGAATGATCTATTGATGAGTAAGTTAACTAAGTAACGGACAACTTCTTTTTTTGGAATGCATATTTATACAACTTAAATGCCTTTGATTTCATATAAACATGGTATATTATTGATTAACTTTTTTTCAAATGTCTATTGTCATATCCATGTGGATATCGGAGCTCAAACACATGAATGAGTTAATATTATACGTATTAGTAAAATGCATCAATAAAGTTTTCATTAGAATATTTTAATGAGTGTCTAAATGGATCTTTTATTTGTTAGTCTGTGCGTCAATTCAACATAAATAACTTCGATCATCTTCTATGGCTGCTTACTTTGATTACTTAATTTCAAAAGGAAAATAAAATGCACAGAAACATTACAAAAATTAGAATTATTCATAAAAAAATTTCAAATCAATGCATATTCAACACTTTGTCGAGTAGGTTTTAAAATCATACGGTACATTTAAAAAAATTATCTCAAACCGAAAAAAACTGAAGCAAGCTCTCGGGACAACTAATGAAATCTGTTTCTTGTTGTTATATATAAATAATAATATGCTCTACCACTTTAACTCATTTCAGGAGTATCGCATATAATTGATGTTTTTTTATTATTTTATCAGCAGGTATACCAATTCACTTAGGAAGCAGATTCCTAGCCTATTCCATGCTAAATTATTTTTCATTGATCAAAACCGATTACGGAACAACTACGATCATGTTCAAACCTTCATAGAGATTCACTGAAAAAATTGCAGCGAACTGAATTTCATAACTAAGGCCTACATATTTTTAGGTCTGGGGTTTAGCTAGGTGCCGAAAATTCAAACAACACAAAGGAATATTTAAATAATGCTAGTAATGTCAGTGGCTAAGTATTCTTGTTAGTTATGATTACGGTTAACGCTGATAACTACTGACAATTATAGAAGTTATTCATATAAATCATGAAAAATTATAATGGAAAATTACGATGAAAATTATAATGATATGCTCATTAAATTCATCGCCAATCTATCGTTCACGCATTATCAACTTAATACTCTCGAACATCGTACATTTTTTTACAAATGTAGCATTATTAATTCAACTTACTATCAACTCACCAAACTACTGATAACGCTGCTATGGAACATTACATGCCGAAAAGATATATCTACAAATAAATTACCTTGTTTCGTTAATTGTACAAATATAACTAATCGCAGTAAACAATGCATCTTGTGCTGTAATGCATGTTCTTATTGAAACATCACGTGCTGAAAGAATATAACCTCTAGAGCGCCATTAAATTATTATTATTATTTTTATTCTACTCCTGAATAGAAAATCCTCTTTGCCTACTTATGTTCGACGTAAAGTAACGATATCCTGCTTTCCGTACAAACTGCAAGGTGAAACTTTAATCTTACTTCTGACTATGTTTCTGAATTTTTAGAATTTTTTCGTTTACCCTACTTCTCATTTTTGGCCTTCAATTCCTCTTATCCCGGCGAGTTGACGACACTTTTCATTATTGACCAGCCTACTTTTTTTTAAATTACAATACAAAAAACTATTGAAAACAAAAAAGTTATGCTCCAATAAAACGAACATATTTAATTCCACACCCGTTGATACATTTTAGTTTTTTATTTTAATACACGTTTATTAGTTCACTTACTTCTATTTATAATTAGATGAAAGCAAACAAATTATTAGTTAAAAAACTTGCCCTTCATGTCTGAGGAGCTCAATAAATGGCGTCAGTATTAGTTCAAACTTGACAAGGCTTCTTTTATTTAGGAGACCCGTTTTCGATAAGATTTGTGTCTATAATAATACTTTCTTTTATTGTTCTATTGTGTTACTGGGGGAAAACAGGTTACCCAGTTTACCAATCTAAAGTATTGTCAAAATATAGAAAAACAAAACCTAATGACCCCATTGAAAGATGTGGGGAAGTGTTGTCTGGTGAACGAGGTGGAAGGAATTGGGTCATCCCTTCCATTCCACCGGTCTGGAAATGTTTGATTGAGAAACCCTCGAACATACAGTCCTCCAATGCGGTGGCACACAATCTTGCTAGAAGATGATGACTGATTGAAAGTCATCTAGTGGTGGTGCCAGATATTTGGTCAACAGTTGCAGGTAAATATTTCCAGCGATTGATGTCTTGTTGAAGAAAATAGACTTATGATTCGATTCAGCATGATCTTATATTACAAGACTGTTATGCTAAACTTCCCGAGCCACTTGGGGTATTGTGTTCCCAAGATTTTGACTTATTCCTTGTTCGATTCACTTTGGAAATGAAAGGTCGCCTTAACCTTAAACAAACTCGTGTAAAGAATGTTTCATCCTCAGAAATTCATTTAAACATGTTAACTGCAGACTATTTTAGTTTTAGTTTATAATTTCTCTCGAGTGCCTGTAAGAGAGTCATATTCTAAGTGAATAATCGCAGGATTTTGTAAAAGACCTTGTGAACTGGTGAACGTGGTAGCTTTAACTATCTGGTATCAGTACGGGTAAACTTGGGGGGAAAATGAGCAAAATGTTGTTTTACATTATCGATGCTTTCCTCAGATGTTCTTTGTAGCCCACTCTTCTCAATACATATACCTGTTTCTATAAATTTCTTGTACCATGAACGAATTGAAAAATGTGATGGTAGATCTCTTCCATGCTTAGTTTTGTAGTTTCGTTGACTTTGTAAAGCCGATTTTGTTTCAAAAACCAAGGTAAGCATTGCGCCTTCTCTTGAGGAGTAGTCATTTTTAGAGTCTCATTCAATAGTACTTCTGCTTTTTTCATTAAGAGGATGCCTGATACACACAAATGTATTGTAATTAGAAACTTTGATACCCACCAAGTACAATAGAACAAGACTGATAGGATATATCATCAATTGTTTTTTAATAAACTTCTTAGACTGTAAATAACCTTTATGGACACTCTGTATTACCGTGTACCACTCGTCATATATTGAGTACCACTCGTCATGTATTGAGTACCACTCGTCATATATTGAGTACCACTCGTCATATATTG
>VCRD01006000.1:15070-30190 GCA_006783055.1 Trinorchestia longiramus
AGAAGCTTTTCGGGTTAGTTTTAGCTTGTGCTGCAACTGTAATTTCTTTATTTCGTTTGGTAGATTTTATCGTTTGCTTAACAGCCCTGCAGGCGTGGATATGTTCTTGACGATGGGGTTCTGTTTGGTATCGTTTGAGTCTTCTGTACGAATGTTGTCTTGCATTGACGAGGCGTTTAATCTCTTGTGAGAACCAAGGAGGGTTATTAGTTGTCCTGATTCGCTTTCTTGGGATATGGTGGTCTGTAGCGGTTGCAATCTTATCTTTGAGTATCATGTAGCACTCTTCGGCGTTTTTGTTGTTCATGATTCGGCGTTTTTGTTGTTCATGTTCGGCGTTTTTGTTGTTCATGAGAATGATGTGAGAACCCTTATCTGACCGCCTTATTTGCGTATTGTGGTTTTGCAAATATGTCTTACATGTGTTGTTGAGGGCCACTAATATCAATCGAAATATAAATTTAAATAAAGTTCTATCCATATCTTGTATCAAAATCCGAAATATCCCAAATATATAAAGATGTTGTTAGACGTAATTGAAGTGATTACCTTCATGTAGGCGGTGACTGCCTGCTCACTCATACCCACACTGGCAAACATGTCAGCGACGGCAGGCAGGAGGCTGCTGCCCTCAGGCAGGTTCTTCACCAGGGCCTCGAGGCCGTCAAAGTTCTCGAGTTGATAGTAGCAACGCGCCAGCATCTGGTGGTTGTGCGCCTGCTCGAACTGCTTCACTGCCTCATCCCTGGTCCAGGTAAAACAATCAACGCTCTTTTATAGTACTACGTACTCACCTCTGTGAGCCGTACTACGAATGTTCATTAACCTCAAATCTAATTTAAGTTGGATGTTAATTATAAAGCAATTTATTGCATTGTATTTGATGTAACAATTTATTTAACTTCACTTTAACACAGATATCAGGTCATGCGATCTGTTTGTTAAAGTATTTCACTACTTTATTTTTAGTGTACCCACCGGAGCACCGATTTACTAATGACCTAACCGAAAATTTTGAATTGAATAGGAGAATAACAAGAAACTAGCGTTTTGAAACTGACGATTATACGTGATAAAAAATATTCATTAAAAGATAGTGTACAGTAACGTCTCAAATTCACATCCATTACCTACACATCGTGCAGAGACCCGTAGACAAAAAAAATTCCTTAGAATGACAGCTCATAAGATTTAAAGGTAGTATTTTAATAAATAGAAAACATTCAATAATACTGAGGCAATATTTTTTGATACTCATTCTGAATTAGTTTCTGTGGCTTAATATAGTTTTTCTAGTCTCCTGAGTTCTGTTCTTATAAAGATGATTATATTGAACGTTTATTTATTTATGAAGTATTTTGGTGTTGGTGATACTCTTTGTAAAATGCAACTTAAGCCTCTGTTGTTAACGGGTGCGTAAATCCTACATCCAGCAGCAGGTGTGAACAACTGAAAATTTGTGCAGTTTGAATGAATTTCTGGGGCATGCTGAGAAATACTTAAAGTCATTGACGAAAGCATTGTTTCCAGGGTTTGTTTTAGCAGCACCACAACTTGACAGGGACTCACACAACACAACTTCTACACCACAATCTATTCTGGACAGTTAAACTACTCAGCTCCAACATCACAACCTGCCAGGGACATTCCCACTACCCAGCCACAACACCACAATCTCCCCAGGACAGCAACACATCGCAATCCTAATGTTACTGCACCACACCCTCCCTAGGACAGTTACACATTACAATCCTAATGTTACTGCACCACACCCTCCCTAGGACAGTTACACATTACAATCCTAATGTTACTGCACCACAACCTTTCCAGGACAGCAACACATCACAATCCTAATGTTACTGCACCACTGCTGACGGTCGGCGTAGTAGTGACCGATATTGTTGAGGGCTTCTTCCATAGTAGCGTCGTCACCTGCAGGTCCTGACTTCAGTAGTTGCACCACGCGGAACCAGTCTCCCAGTTTCCGCCGCAGTGCTACCGCCAGGTCCCTGGTCAAATTCCCGACGAGAAATAATGGTAATATCGTTTGTAAGAAGGGCATAGAAATGCGACTATCGTACAAAGTAGATGCTAAAGCACCTATCCCTTTCTAAAAATGCTAGGCTGTTTCGAATAAATGTTTTGTTACCGCTCAAACAACATGATTATTACCATCAGCGTAGAATTGCAGTCTCAGTAGCATACATGAACAATATGTATCTCCTAAACATACTATGCTAGGTAACATAAAACATGGACAATATTTTCAGACAAACAACATTAATGAAAGCACATACGTGCACTGCAATCTGTTCTTCCGCCACACTGCGTTGAAAACTAGACTGTTTTGATCAGTGCTCCTCACCGTCTCTCCATGTCGAGGTAAAGTCGCTCGGCCTCCTCGTATTTCTTGAAGTGCGCCGCCACTTCTGCCTTGCGTATGTTGTCACTGTGTATAGCTGCCACTCGCTTCACCATCTGGATCATGGGATAGTCCTTGCAACGCACGAACGCTGACTCTGCGTTGTCCAGGTCCAATTTCTGGAGAGCTGCCTCTCCTAGAAGTCGCCTTCGAAATAAACATTGGCAGATGTTCACATGTGTGTCATAGTGTCAGAAATACGGATTATCAGTCCAGGAATGTTGAATATTCTCAAAGAAGCACAACTAAATCTCAGAATTCTAGGACTCTTAACAATCCCAAATTACAATGGCATGCGCGGCCTTAACTAATATGATCACTTCTAGGGGATCATTATTGTTCAACTATAGCTTAATTTTATGAATGAATGGACATTCAAACAAGAGTAATCTAAAAGTATGTGATTCCACATACTTAATATATAAAAATTATACACTAGTCTCCACTAATGATGTGTGTTGCTGTATCCAAATACGAAGGCTGGTGTTTTGCCCATTTTAATAGTTATTAAATAATGTCATTTAAATAGAACGTCATTGCGTTCTTATTCTCTGAGTGCACATAAACTGAAGGAATTCAAAGAAATATCTTCTTGCAATAACACTCCATTTATGACCTGTACATTCACTAAACTAGAGACGGCAGTGGTTATTGTACTTCACTTCTGTTTGCACATGATGTGCATTTTGTCTCTCAAACAAAAGAATATTTCTTCTGAATCTCGTAAAAATTACAAATGACATTTTACTCATAATTGCCTTAAAACAAATTGAACGCATGAACAAAATTACAAATTTTAGATACCAATACCCAACAAAAGAAGCAGCATTTCTTTCCGCATGACTGTTTTATTTTTCAGGTCAAGCTTATGACTACAAGAAGCAAATTGGTTCTGGAGTTGTTTTATTTTACCAAAGTCTTGGGTGGGGATTTTCCTCAATGAAAGCAGCAGCATCTTTGATGGAGACCTTCTCTAGCAGTTGCCTTGTGTCCCTCAGGCTCTTGGCCTCCAGCGTGAGGACGTGGTCAGCATTCAGGAACTCTGGGTCCTGCATCACCTCGTCTAGCAGCACCGCCGTCACTTCGAGGTCCTGATGCAAGACACTTGCTTTATTCAGTTGTACTATTTTGCTCGAGGGAAAATGCTACGCTTGAGTTTGAATTCCATTTTGAAATTTGCAAGCTCAACTTGGCTTGAATAACCTACTTCATTTTGACCTTCTAACGAGCTATTTATTGGGTTGTCATCTTTGCATGTATAAATACCTGCAGCATCTGCCATAAGTTCACTTCGAACGGTGGACACAAACGGCCACTTACTTAATAGAAGTGATTTAAAAGACTATTATGCGAATAAGGAGTCACCCCCGCTAATTAGTTACTGATCTTAATCTGACCATAGTTCAGTTTGCACTGAAACTGATCACTGAAAATGTGTTATTAAGAGTGTATAACTGCACGGGATGTCTATTAAATAATATTAATTTCACAAATTATGAATACAATGAGTACTGGCAAAATTTATGAAACGGTGAACGTTTTACTAAAACAAACCATTGTTCGAAACTAGCTGAATTTAATTTGAAATATTTGATGTCATCAATTTTAGGTCAACGTTGAGGACTGACTTTAAATGAGCAGAGGTAGCCAGAGCTGGGAATTGGCTGTTCGGGATCCATGTTCTTGAAGATGCACATCTTTGTCTTCTCCATCAGGGCAAACATCTCCGGGTTGTCGCTGGCCCAACACACATCCCACACATCCTTCCTTTCAAACTTCATCACCTGACCCTGTGTCATGAATTACCATTTCAGACCACGAGTTGTGGTCCACATGAAACCACAGCTCAGAGTGTTATTAATTTTCCAGCTTTTCCCACTAAAATCATTATTCATTGTAACCAAGCCTATTCCATCCTCAGACCTAAGCCCCGAACATAATTTTGAAATATAAAGACATCATCACGAATATCATAAGAAGTAGATTTTTTTCAACATTCGTTAATCGTCTCAACAAAGATGTATGGGTGTGTAATATAAATCCTTATAAACCATCATAGAGGAATACAATAGAAACCATTTCGAAAATTCGTGCGTGTTTCAATTCATGCCAGCCAGCATAGAATCTAAAAAAATTAAATACCAACTAGAATTAAATACCAAGTTATTTTTACCTCTCCACCGATTCCTGCAGATCCTTTGGACTCCAGATCCATGAGCGTCATCAGCCCCGTGATGTCAATGATAGCTAGGCGGCTGAAGAGAAAATAATTCAGAATTACAGAAATTATATTTCTCGCTGGCAGTCTTTCACTTTACCTTCCTCGACCAGCCGTCTCTCCGACTGCCATAAGTCACTCTACCTTCCTCGACCAGCCGTCTGTCCGACTGCCATAAGATGTCCTCGTTGCCATCACTTAGGAAACCCTACAGTTAGTTGAACAGTTGAACATTGAGGGAAATTACCACTGCTGAAATGAAGTTAAATATTTCGACCAATTGCTCTTTTTTAATCCCAAAGTAAGATTCGTGGTTTTCGCTCAAGATTTCATTATGTTGACATTATTGGAAAACTCAAGGAAAATATATTATTGTATTTTCAACCGTCTATAATTTTCACAACTATAACTGTTTTAAGCTGCGCAATGAAATATTTCAAATGTTTGAAATTAAAATATTGTAACATGGTCATAAAATAGGAAATAATGGAAAGAAGTAGCATAATTGTATTACAAGCCCTAGTATGAACTAGAAAACAGTTCTGTAGGCACATACAAATATGACAAAAGTAAAAGCAGCTCACGTGGAGTCAGAGTTGAGAGCTAGTCTGTGTGGGCGACACTGCAAGGTGTAGCGGGCTGTGAGAGCCACTCTAGGCAGGCTGTACACCTGCACCATGCCAGACTCACGCCCTAGTAATAGCAGTCGCTTGCTCGCACAGGCACAGCATACAGGGTCACTGGTGGCCTGCATGACAACACGCCACAGTACAACGTCAACCTCAAGTTCTCCCTTCATTTTTGTCAATTTATTTATGAGCTAGTGGCAGGTAATTGTGGAATTTTATAGTTTTCGTATTAAGACTGTTATATTAAGTATCTGATAAGGTTCATTCAATATACAACATACGTATATAAATTTTCTAGCTTCTACATACACGTATAATCGATAGTGCACCTCCATCTCTCTTTGTTCGTCCCATTACTTCCTATCTATGATATTACTGAAGAAAATATAATAACGGGAAAATAATTTTCTCCTGTTATTAGCTTCCTTTTCCTACACAGGCCATGTTATTGGCGGATGAAATACAGAATGGAAGTTCTTTATGTATTCATGAAAAAAATTCGGGTTTTGGTAGTACCACGGATAAAACTGAAAAATGTATTTCATTTTATAGATTCTTAATTTTATTCCTTTAAAACCGTGTAATTTACACAGGTACTATCTAGGCCATGTAATCGATAGATAAGATACAAAATGGAAGTTCTGTTAACGTTCATGAAAAATTGTCATTTAAAAACAATAATTCGTCGTAAATCTTTAATAGCTTCGTATTTACAATAATTTTAAATTAATCAAATTTAATCAAACTTATAACGCAATTATGGATCAAAAGATACCAAGTTTTATTACTTTTAAATGGTGGAATTTATTTCCATGGGTTTGAGAAAATCGTGCATATTTATTACACGCTATTATTAAAATCACTATTACCAATTCCTAGGTATAGGGCACTGAACAAAAGTCTCCGGACTTTGCATCAAACATTTAAGTATCTCGATATGACAAAACATAGCACTCTACGGATTTTACAACAAACATTTAACTATCTAACCTACGGGTATCATATGGATTCACCTTTAATTTTATATTTAAGTTATGAATAAGTTTGAAATCAAGGGTTTAATTTTAATTTACGTCTAAAATTTCATGAAAAAGTAGTTATTTAGTGAATTTTATGAATTTTTATGAATATGTTGAGCATTCATCTAGATTTGGTACGTGCTGGAATAGTTTTACGTGTACAAGTGTTCTCAATTGAGGTGTTAATTATAATCCGATGTAATGGAACTATTAATATGAACAATGGTCAATATGAACACCATACATTAAAAGAATCATGAATAATAACCACTGGAATATGAAAAATAGGAGTGCTATACCTACTATATAACACTACCATTTTGTGTGTGATACTGACGGAACGTAACAGATTGAAAATAAATTTCTCTCCGCATTGAAATTCCTACAATATTAACCATCTATTTATTGACACCAGTTGGATTATCATTTCTGGTAGTACCGCGGCAAAACTGAAAAATGTTTTTTCATAAACACTTAATTTTATCTTTTTCAAGCCCTGGTATTTTTACGGGTACTATGAAGACCGCGTTATCGGTAGAAAAGACACAGAATAGAAGTTCTGTCTCTATTCATGAAAATTATTAATTAAAAACACAATAATTCGTTGTGAATCTTTAATATATTCATCTTTATAATGATTTGAAATTAGTCAAATCTAAACCGTAGGATTTTCACTTAAAGTATCGAGTAACAAAAATATTATAGAAAATTTTACCCTATATTTTGTTAGTGACAGATCAAATAAGAAATACACACAATTAAGAGACCTACTTGCATGTGCTCATGGATGGGGAAGGTTAAAAAAGAATTTAGCGCTGTAACTCTTTCAGATGCCTCTCAACTTTGAACATGACTTCATTGTTCAGTTCTTTTGCCAATATCATAAATTTTAATGGTCGAGGAGAATTTAGACCGAGGTAAAGGGAATTCACAAGTTTACACCGAGGACTACACGTAATATGACTTATAGTTCGCCTTTAAAAATTCCGGACATTCAAATTATAATAGATTAAATCACTTACTAGCCAGTGGGTGATTTGTGTTGCGGAAGTACCAGTCAGTTTGTCAGTCAGTACATCCGAACTCTAAGCATTTCTCTCATTGAAACTATATACTACAAATAAAAAGCGAAGATGACTTCAAAATTTCAAATAGTAATATATACTACTAAGTTTATTGTACGTACTGTTCTCTGTAGGTGGAGGTTAGAGATTTCGGCCAATAAAACAAATTTATGTAAAATGAATCATTTTGTTCGTGAAGTACCTAGAGTGCGGGGGCCAACTGACCTCGTAAAGCATTTCGCCCTCTCTGACGTTGTGCTCAGACCCAGACGGGGAGTCGTCGACGTGGTACATCTTCTCAGCACGGTCTGACTTTGCTGAACCTGGCAATTGCAAACAATGTGCAGCATAACTCACGACCTAACATGTTTGGAATTAAAGTGTATCTATTCTGAGGGTAGGAATCTAGAAAACAGTATAAAAAATATCTTGACATATATCAAGATGTTGCATCGAAGTATGGAAAAAAGCTTCACCTACTGCTCGCCCCTACACTACTCACTCGCCACACCCACAGACGAGTGGGACTGCGGTGCCTTGAACTGCCACATGTAGAAGTTGTCTTTGGACGCTGCGAAGACGTAATTGGCTGTCATAGCCACATGTAGAGGCTCGATGTCAATGTATTTACCTGCAATGCAGCAGTACAAACATTCATGATTGAAATCATCACATATCATGGTAAGATGTTCATGCTCTTAAACATCATTGTACTGTTGTATCAAAATATCGCAGGTGTGCCCTTCCCTTCCATTGCTTTAACATTTCCTTCGATACGTGTACTCTTGGCTCATAAATCCCTTCATCTCGTGCCTATCTTTGAATGTACATCCCTGTCTTTCCCTTAGTTTCCCTTTTACTTCAGCTACGGCTTTTCCCATCAAGTTCATTTGGCACCCGTACGAGCTTCTACCTCGTCACACTGCAGAGGACGGTCATTACTAGTCTTAGTAACGTTAGCGTTAGGAAATAAAAACGCGACCTCAATACATGTGCTATGTGATGCATCGAAATAAATTTGAAACATTTACTATTTTTATTTAAAATCTCACTCACTGTCGACGGGAGTGCCGATAGCGTTGCAGATGATGAGGCCAAATTGGCCAGAACCGTCGTCGGTGCGCACAGACAGCACGCAGTGGTCGTGGGAAGCCACCATTCCCATTAAATATTTGATGTACTTCACGTAGTGCTGCTCACAACAAATGATCCTTGTTCAATCAGAAAAGTGTGAAGAAGATACTTGCGAGTTGAACCGAAAGTATAATTACCAAACAACAATTGCTTTGAGTTATTCATAACCTTACATGTAGGAAAACAACTAGTATTTCACTGCAAGTTTGTCTTGCATAAGTTCAAAAAGTGGAGACGCCACTTGAAGCCCTTAGTACTCCTGAAATGCCTACCCTTCCAAGCTATTAACTTCTTTCCCGTTAAAATTCCTGAAACTTGGAACCAGCTGCTCAAAAATATCGTTTTTGCTGGCACTGTGAACATATTCAAAAAGCATTTCAACAAATATTAGATTAGGAACTCTCAGTATTATAACGTACTGATTTTATTCCCCGAACTCCTCGGGCCATTGTATGATTGTGATACAGGTAAGTGACCGGAATGCGAGTGCGTGAGTGAAGTCCATGTAAGTGAAGGGATTGGTTTACGTGATTGAGATGTACGTGCATGATTGATGCCTGTTTTTAGACTGCATGGGACTTGGGTAGCAACCCAAGAATGGGCCAAATGACTATAGCCTCTATATTCTTTTCTTTAATTTCTATTTTCTTGCTTAATAAGAGCCCGGGGAATTTTTTTACATTACAGTGTGTTGCGATAGCAACTCAAGTTGAACACTTCTCCAACGCAGAGGCTAGTTAAATCTTCATCATATATTAATGAAGATATTTGTGTTTCCGTTTCAGAAGTGCTTTGATCTTATTTGATCATCAACCAGATAGCTTAGATGCTGGGGCATAATATGGGCTTCCACAGTGGAAGAGGTGCTGGTCCTTAACTATGGCTGTCTACACAAAAATGTGCGAAAGTTTGAGGAGTTCTTGTTTGTTAATTGTTTCCACTTTTTTGTCTGAGGTGTCGTTGATACATCTTATAATAAAGACTGCACCAGAGAGGACAAATGCTTAATTGTTATCGTATCACTGATTTTCATCCAGTATGACATATGAACACTTATTCCATGTACTGCCCGAGAAAGTAACACGCTGCAGGGTACTTTTACATGGGACTAAGTTTGCCTGAATGTTAGTGTTGTTCGGAAAAGTACTCTTCGATATATTCAAACGATACATGTCACTGACGAACCTCATTATTGGTTGTGTCCCAGAAGGTGACACACGTCTCAGCGCGGTCAGGTCTTGTGTAGGTGTAGACGACGGTGTTGGTAAAGTAGCACCAGCGGTAGTCTGGTCTGATGTTGGCGAAGTAGATGAAGGCGTCAACAGCGAGGGCGATGCGCAGTGAGCTGCCTTCCCATGAGCATCCTGTCAGCTCCTGACCTGGTACCTTCAGCGTGCGCATGTGCTGCAGAGTGCGTGTTAAAATACAGGGACATGACGACGTCGGGTTTTCACACTAAACTTCAATGAGGTTTTATACTGAGATTTTGAATGTTACTCATTACCGAAAGCTTAGCCGCGCCGAATGACGTGATATTTTAGCAACTGTGGTTGGAAATTTGCTTGAGTTAAGTGCTCGTCATAGTGACATCGTTGCATTTAAAAACCAGGAGCCCTCCGCTCGTACACTTTCAGAGTAGTGGAGTGGTGGATTAAATAATTTAAAATTACAGCAATTGTCAAAGAATTCCTTACTTTTGTCAGCCACTTTAATTAACAATTCAATTAAAATAAAGTAAAAGTAACCCAAAAAATATTGATTTCATTTCATCAAAATAATGAATGCCCTTTTAATTACACATTAGAAGAGCACAACTCAAACATCAACTGAAGTAATGACTCAAACAAACCCTCCAGTACACAGCGCTTCCATCATTTGTCGCTGAACTGTAAAAACGCGTGAGAAATTGTGTAAGATTGTGTAGTCCTATATTTTTAGCATGTGTTCGACATTCGTTCTGTACACAAACCAGACAGACACCAGACCGTGTAGGGCTGGAAGACTAATAAGACCCACCTCCCCGAAGGGTGTGTAGAACTGCACCACATTACAGTCCTTGTCTGCTGCAGCCGCCAGTTGCAGTCGTCCTGCTACAGCTATGACGCTGCCGTTGTGGTTCCACTGCGCCGACACCACCGTCATGCCAGTGTCAATCAGAATGGGCACTGAAACGTGCAGAAAATTTACAAGGGTATAACAGCATGGGACTTCGGTATTCACGGCATGGGACTTTGGTATTGAACCAAGAATGGGCCAAACGGCTCGTTCCTATTGCCTCATTCTATTCTAAAAATTTTTGGTGATTTCAATGGTGCCGGGTAGGAAGAGTGATGCTGTGGCACTGGTGTTGTACTCAACAAAGGAGGTGCAATAGTACAAATGATTTACCAAGCACAGGTAGTGCAGTGGTACAAATATTGTACCAGGTACAGGTAGTGCAATGATAGAAATGTTGTACCAGGCACAGGTGGTGTCATGGTACAGGTATTGTACCAGAAACGGGTGATTCAATGATCTACTTTTGTACCAGACACAGGTGGTTCCGTAAGGTGTTGAAAATTGTGGCGATGATTGATAATGTAAGGTAGCATCGTACTTATTCCAGCCTATAGTCATGCACCTATACATACAACCTATCTACATAGAGAAATATTATACATGAATAAACACCCCAAACCTGCCTGTATAAACTAATGAGCATTGCTTAACTTACTGCTTCTTAGACTTCCTAATTTTAAGAACAAATTTTTGTAGAACATATGCGGGTTAAATAATTTTGAGCTATTTACGTAATAATGGGAGCAGAGTATATTAAATGAGACTCTCAAACCAAAATGACGGTAATGTGATGTACCACAGCATTACTCATTTATCCTATTGTGATATTCGCTTAGAACTTTCTAGGGAAAGAGCCCTTCTGCAGTCGCTTCCATCTGCCTGTTTCATCAAATCTACGGGTACTGGGTCCAGTATTTCAGTAACTTTGTATGAATAGAGAATAGAATATGGTACAGTCAAACTCCTACAACTGACAAAAAAGGTTTACCATGAAACTGAGAGGGCCTCTCAGTTTGATGATGACAAATAGTTGCATCAGTTTAGCCGATAATGTAGTTTTCTTTCTAGTTTGGAACAAATTTTGGCCAAAATTCGGATTAAAGGTACACTACAACTGTTTGTAAACATGTAATCATAACGTACATACTAATTATTTTGAATACAAATATAAAAAATGTGCAAACCAGTAAATGAAATGCCAAAAGTTAACAAAAATCAAACTTGTGAACAATAAAGGATATGAATCCTATATTAAAGACCTAAGCAGGTAACGTTAATCTAACACACATTCCAACAAATGGCAGTGGTAGCCCTCCCAGTTTCATGTCTCTTAACATTGTGAGTTTTCTCAGTTTCGAGTTTCTCAGTTTTTAGAGTTATACTGTAACAAGAACGAGTCGTTTGGTCCGTTCTTGGGCTACTACCCAAGTTGCGGTAATGGACATAAACTTATTTTACTCTATGACTTTGACTCATTGTACTATTTGATACTAAGCACAATTACAATGTTTCGTGTCTTGAGAAATCTGTTTAACCAATAGGCTTCACTGAAGTTGAATTGCCTATAGGAAAAGTTATTTATTGTTTGACAGAGAGAAATAAATTAATTAAACTTTATTTTTTGAAAGACAGGCAATATTAAAATAATAGTGTCATATTATGTAGTCGACGTGTTCATAACTCGTTGATGCTTTCTACTTACCCAAGCTTATAACTTGGAAAATGCATGTTTGAAACGTCCCTTTCTTGTGTGCAGTCAATTTTTTATATTTCTTAAATCATTTTCTACGAGAGCATTTAGTGACCACCAGATCACCTTCATCACCGGCAATATCAATAGATATCATTTGAGATTAGTTAGACCAACAATTAGTTAGCTAACTGAACTATGTATTTACTTCCATATGGTAGTATAAACTCATTGTCTTAAATTTTAGACTCTGATTTCCAAGTGTCCTTAGAACTTCATCAGTGTTTCTTTTTTCTGTCACCAGAATATTTTTGAGTGACACGTATAGTAACTCATGTTCATCACTTCATGTGACAGATTCAAATTGGCGTCCCAAGTTACACACAAGCTTCTATCCTCACGGTTACGGTCCTTGTCAGCCACAACTGCCTCATCTGCTCGTAACATAACCTTCATCAAGCATATCTAATTTATGGAGTACATGGAAATTCACTGTCCCACCATGCTTTCCTTTATATAACGTTTACAATGCTCGTAACATAAGTTCTAGAGAGCATAACTGGTCAGGTTGATGAAGCCTTACTGTCATCGCCTTCGTTCCTCATGAGCTGCATGCGGCCGTTGTCGTAACAGATGGCCAGTACAGGACAGTCTGGTTCAACGTGGCCGTACTGGCCGTGGTACCATGACAGTCCTACCACCAGTGCACCTGATCCCACGCTCGTACCCAGACACTGCACCTGCACGCGACTCTGCACACATGTGCACTGATCACTTGCCGCACTCTGCACACATGTGCACTCATCACTTGCCGCACTCTGCACACATGTGCACTGATCACTCGTCACACTCTGAACACATGTGCACTGATCACTTGCCGCACTCTGGACACATATGCACTGATCACTCGTTACACTCTGCACACATGTGCACTGATCACTTTTCACACTCTGCACACATGTACAGTGATCCCTCCTCACACTCTGCACAGTAACGTCACTCATCGATTAAAAATCTGTAACTCTTTTCGACCATGTCTAGCCAATGTTTTGTTCGCATGCATATTGACACATTATTTGAAGGTTTTCAGACTGGATATGAATAAAGATGCATTTGCCTGGTAAGTTTAGAGCAAAAATAAATCATCTTAAAATGACTGGTTTGCTGCTACGCAAGAGACACCAGAGAGTCACCCAGATACCAGCCTCTCGTGTGATGCAAAACCACACGACTACGTACACAAGAATTTTGACAAGTTCCTGTTTAGATACACAGCCAGAAAAAATGACTTTATCCCATAGCCGTTTCTTGTGTAGATGTGTATATCACGAGCACAAGGGGGTATAATACAGGGGATATATCCTACACAGGAGGGAACATCACCAGCCGTGTGCTGCACAGGAGGGAACATCACTAGCCGTGTGCTGCACAGGAGGGAACATCACCAGCCGTGTACTACACAGGAGGGAACATCACCAGCCGTGTACTACACNNNCTACACAGGAGGGAACATCACCAGCCATGTGCTGCACAGGAGGGAACATCACCAGCCGTGTACTACACAGGAGGGAACATCACCAGCCGTGTGCTGCACAGGAGGGAAAAGTACCACTGTTACTCACAACAAAGTTGCCTGCGTTGTCATAGACGTGGATCTCGCCATTGGTGTGCGAGAAAAGGAGGAGGTTAGAGTCCGGTGACCACTCCACTCCCGTCAGCTGCTGCCCCTTCAGCTCCTTCCCCCAGATCCTGTTGCCGTCCACACTACCCACGATAACCGCGCCTGATAACCGCATACAATCACCAAAATAAACACCATTCTCAATCATATCAATTTGCATATGTGTGTAACATTTTCTCAAAGTAATTGCAGTTAACGTACGTGTGAAGATACAGCACTACACTTTAAAAAATTAGCTTTTAAGATGCAAGATATGACATGATTGATGAATGTGAGTTTCTCAGCTTTTACGCATAAAAAACAAAGACACAATAAGAAACAAAATCCCAAGCTACCAAAGACGGATTTAAGCTCACTTTAAAAATCCTTATTAAAAACGATCACAGCTCATTCTGTAAAAAATGATAGAGTAACACAGAAGAATAAAAGATCTCAAATAGTTCAAATTGAAGGATAATAACCCCAATTTTATACGCTCAAAACAGCAGCATTTTCATGTCAGATAAACCGCATGGAATTCATTCCACATGAGAACATGTGAATGTTCACTGTTGCCAAAAAGAAAACTGTAGATATTTATAAATTTTACCGATGCAAAATTAAATTTTAATTGCGAGAGCAAATGGAGCAAATTTATTTTATTGAATTTTAAAATAATATATAAATGCACTCAAAATAACATTTTTCATCAATGTAACTTGAACCAAGACTTTACAGCTTCTATGTTTCCTCTGTCGTGAACCAAAATCATGGAGGGGGAAATACGAGTTCACGTTTCTGGTGAGTGTTTGTGTGTGAGAGATTTACGGCTTAATTCAGGAGTATAATAGGTTCATGGCTGTGATCCTTAATTTTCCAATAGTTGTTAAAAGATCTAGTTTCCAATCCAAGTTATTGAATACAAGACCTGCCATTACAGCACACAAACTGCCATTAGAACCTTAAAGCTACCATTAGGTGTCGCCGTGCATACACAAATGTGATCACGTATTCCTTAAAATTGTGACTATCTTTTATGCCTTGCTCTAACTTCGTAAGTTCCCTCCCAAAACCCTCAATTCTCGTTCTCGTGATTACGCGATTGAACGAAAAAATTTAATCCTCTCATATAAGTATAAAGAAGTAGGCTAAATACAGTCTTAAATTTTAAGGTCTGAGAGCACACCCCTGTCTCTGCCTCACCGTCCTCGTACACGATGCAGATC
>VCRD01006001.1:0-12114 GCA_006783055.1 Trinorchestia longiramus
CGTTTTTGTTGTTCATGAGTACTTCATAGTTATAGCTGCCAAGCTCTTCTTTCATTAGTTCGAAGTTTGCTCGTTTATAGTCGAGTACTTGTTTATGCTCAGTCCTTGTGTTAGGGTCTTGTACTTCGAGAGAGAAGTCTATCATCTGGTGGTCACCGATCTTGTCCGTAACTTCTAGGCCGTTTATACTTAGGTCAGTAGTCGTCATGACGAGGTCAAGAATGATGTTTCCTCTAGTTGGTTCGTTGACATGCTGCTGCAAGGAATTGGTATTCATCAGATCAATAAGTTTTGAGCCTGGTGCTTGACTTTGGCGAGTAGTCCAATTTATGTGGGGCAAGTTGAAATCTCCCATGATTAGTGTTTCGTGAGGAGTACTAAGAATAATATCTAGGTAATCATAGAATTCGTCATCTTCAATTGCCGTGCAGGTTGGGTTCCTATACACGAGCACAATTTTTTATTATTTAGAGGTTTAGAGGTTTTACTTATTTAGAGGTTTACTGACTTACTGTTGAATTTACTTCCATGCAGTTCATCTGGTTCTTTCAAGTAATAGTTTTCATGTTTTATATCACTTTCAAGTAATAATATTTGTAAATTTATGTCAGGTCAGTTAAACATGGTGATGAACGTATACTTTGAGTTTGTGTGTATTATAGTAGTTGTTGTGAATAAACACTGTAAAATGTGTATGATAAATATGTACTTGGACTATAATTAAATAGACTAAAAGGAGGAAATGCTCTGTGTTATGGCTGATTGTCTGTAGTTACTGATGTGACTGCATAGTGGCCAATATCAAAAATTACATTACAAAAGAAAGTGGAATAATAGAATATTGCATATTTATTTCAGTCTAAAAGTGTTAAATATTTGTACACTAAAATACCTAGTTGATTCAATATATTTAGTGGCAATAGGACATGATCTGGTGTTGCTGTACCTCTGTCTAGAAAAAGATTTTGTTTGTTGTTTCCAAAATTCATTGAAGTGGAGTTCTATGAATGAAGGTACAAGTGCATAAAAATATGTATTATTTTGTATTATACTTCTGCATGATTGTGTATTTATATATATTATAAATTTTATATATTGATTGCAGTTTGCCTCTTGGAGAATCTGCTCATAAAGTTAACATGAGAATCAAGTTCAAGTTTCATGTAGTTCAACAAAATTCTTCACTTACTTCAGATGTAATTGCAAGCTGGCAGATAACTTCATTTTTTTCAGCAGATAACTTGGCTGGTTATCTGTATTATAGTTGACACGTTTCTGAGTAAGTAATTTATGAAATGATTTTTGAGTAATTCATGGTAGGTTTTGCTTTTCTTATTATGTATTAGTGTGAAGTGCTAATTTATTTTCTTCATTTAAAATATGCAAACAATTTTTTTTAAACCTTGCACAGTTGATAATTCATATTGTACATTAGTGCATTTTACAAAAGAGATACAATTCCCTAACCCTGATGTGTTCTTCCTTATTTAAGGGCAAGTCCCTTAGTCTGATCTGCAGTGCACTAACATGGCTCCATATGCACAATGAAGTTCAGCAGGTGAGGGTTTTACAGTTATTTAGTGTGCATGACAAGCATGGTGACAGGTTATCAATTTGAATTCTGTAAGTATCAAGAATTAGAATTAAAGTAGTGTTTTAAATGCAAAGGTTTTTAGATGATTGGTTATGTTCTCGGTGCTGGAATAGTAGAAGGTATAATAATGGAAAAGCATGTGTCATAATGCATGTGTCATGATCGTCACGATCATGGAAAAGCAATATATAATGGAAAAGCATGTGTCATGATCGTCACGACAAGACACTCTTACTTCACTTGGCAGGTCTAGCCAGTACATGAGAATAATAATTAAAATGTGTGCTCATAGTTTAGGAGAGACTTTCCAGCTCCCTTGCTACCCAATTTCTCTATTCTTGATATTTTACATTTGGTCATTTAATTTGTGAACTTGTCAAGTGTGTAGCCCTAAACACAGCTCAGAAAATTGAAATTGAAGATGTGGTTTGAATTTGTATTTGAGTTTACTTCCTGTTAGTAATAGAGACTGACATTTTATCCGTTTTTGGTGACTATTTTCTTTGTATTATTCAGGAACAAATCCACACCTTCATGACTTGTGAAAGTTTTCAAATTTTTTATACAATTTTACATTTTGAGCTTATTTTCACATTTTCCAATCTAAATGTGTTTTAGGTCGAACTACTTTTTAATTATTTATTTGTCTAAATACTGAACGCGTTCCATCTTGCAGTCACGGCTGGAGAGTGAACTGAAGAAGGCAGAAGCGGCAGTGCAGCAGTGTGAGGCTGCAGACGACTGGTTTGCTGCAGCTGGTGACCGTCAGGCTCAGACAGAGGCAATACATGCAGTCAAAGAGAAGCTCAGTCGTCTTAATATGGAGCGTGCCAGAGTAGAGGCAATCAGATTGAGGAAATTAAAGGTATAATGAAATTTAGCTCAACGAGTTGCTCTCGATACTAGTGTCAGTTAATGAAAAGTTTTACGAGCGTAATTGTTCCTCTTTCAACAAACAAAATCTCTGTTAATGATAACGATCGACGGCAGTTCTCGGATTTGTTGATAAATAAATTAATGGATAACAATTATTTGCTTTGTTGCTAGTGTTTTCATTCTTCGTCTCAATCTCTAAACGGATAATACAGCTCTCCCATAATTTATTGTCTGTGGTGTCCTTCCTTAGGCTCTAATTTTGTTATTTATTGAAAGTATAACAGCATTGCTCAACGTTATTTTCATCATCTTTAACACCAATACTGAGCGTTATTTTCACCCTCGTTAATACCATTGGTCATAATATTCTACTTTTTCTTCTATGTTTCTTCAACTGAACTCCATCTTGTTGAAAGGTGCCCCAGAGCTCAGCCGTCTGTGAGAGCAGGTAGGATTTGTGAGGTCATATTTTTGGGGTATCCAAGTATTGTTGGTCCTCATCAGTATACATTTGAGAACGACCGTTCTTCCATGTATCCTTGGCTATGAGCTTTAGAGAATACGGGTTATACAGATAACGATATTGTGATCAACTTGTAATCTATTCTTGGAAATGCCTTGCCTATTCCCAATATGGATTGTGAGGTTATTTTGGTGGCTGTAATAGCATACAGAATTTTTAGTGTCTACAGAGCATAACAGAAAATTTATATTCATTTACATTTCGTTATCGCTACTCGCAGAGATGAGTTGGTTGCTCTTTTTGTTTATAACTTGTGTTGTCTTATGAAAAATCTACTGTGATAATGTTTTTCATAGCTGTGCACACCTACTTCTATATTGCACATAGAACTCCAGGGTACATTTTCCTACACATTGCTGGAATGCTCATGAAAATCTTTTCCTATAAGAAATGAAAAAATATAGCTTTGTACTATTCCTCTTCCTATACAAAGAGATGGCTAAAGACTATACAGATCATTCACACTTCACTATTGTGTGACGTCAGTGTTACTATTCACAATTCACTGTTCTGTGATTTCATTATTACTATTGACGATTTACAAGCCACAGTTGCGTATTTTGGACTTAATGTTCAAATTCAATTTCTTCTGCAAATAGTACGTATGAAAATAAGTTAAAAATGAAATTTGGTGTGCATTGGTAGTGTCTACATTTTGTTGCTTGGTTTCAGGCTGTGAAAGAAGGAGATGCTAGCGCCTTTTCGAGAGGAGTAAAGTCCTGTACCAATAAAGCCAGTTGTGCACCGCAAGAAACTGGTCAAACTGAGCAATGCAAAGAGAATCTCCCTCCAACTGGTGAGATTATTTATAAGCATTGTTAGCTTGGAACTTAGTGTCTAAACCCAGTTGTAATCTTGACAAAGGTCTTTTAGTTCTATATGAAATTCTCGTAATTTGAGCTTCCAATTTCCTGCTGGGATTTTTATCCACGAATCCATGTATGGTGTGCTTTTCAATATAGAGCATCGATGACGGAAGTGATTTTAAATTGATAAAATCCTTTTTTGTGAGATGACCATGCCCTGTTGGATGAAGAGCTGGACTTGCTTCTACCGGATGACCCTGAAGCAGAAGCAGATGAAGCCCGTGTTGACAACGAAGAGGAAGGCTGTTTGAAGGCACGTAGGCGATTAGTCATGATTGTAGCCATTGAAAGATCAACTGTCGGGTTTGAATCACGGGAATTTAGGGTAGATAATTAGAATGAAGAGACGTTATTTTTTAATGGAGATTGTGTGTCAGTGCAAGGCGTATTGTGAGTGGTGTGGAGTGCGTGTTTCGTTGAGGTAGTGTTCTTGGTGTTTCTATGGTTCTTGAACGAGGTTACTAGAGTGGCACTGTTACTCTTCCTTCTTTCATCTTATCTTACTTCTGGTACTTGTGCTTGATGGTGGTGCCTGTGCGTGATTGAGGTGTCTGAACAACATTGAATTACTAGTGCAAAATTGAGATACTTGTGCGTGATTGTTGTACCTGTGGATAATAGAGAGGGCATTGAATTTGGGTAGCAACCCAAGAATATAGAAGTTGATTCGTTTCTGTTTTGCCATAATTTTTTATTTAATTCTATTCTATTAACAGTAATGTGTAGTGAGAGAGGAGGATGTGAGTGTGTTAGAGGTCTCGATACATTTTGGAGTGGAGTTACTAATTAATTACTATTATCTTACTGATGAATCAAGCAGAAACGATGCCGGTGTCGTCTTGAGAAGAGCATCAAAAGGAGAGACTCAGGAGTGGATATAGTAGGAGGAAAATTAGGAGTTTCAGGAATATCAAAATTGAGGGAATAAAGACAAGCTTTAATAGTGAGATACTGAAGTGAGATGCTTGTTATGCTGAGGTCGTGTGTTGCTCCGCATGAAGGGATAGTCGAGCAAGAGGATCATAGAGTAACCAAGTGGTTAGACCCATTGAGAGTTTAAATTCATAGTAAAGTTTTGAAGATTTTTTCCAAGTATAGACTGATAATACCACAGCAAGCATGAAAGTAAGCGTGTAATAGAATTTGAAAAATGTGTTTGGTGTAGCAGTGTGAGGAAGAAAAAAAATGTGGACAGGTGAAGTTAGAGAATTCTGTTTCAGTCAGAGTATTAAAAAGTTTTTTACGTGTAATAAACTTGAAAGACCAGCAAAATAAGCGACGTCATAAATAAGGGAAGTGTATTACAAGGTAACTTAGTACCTAAATAACCCGTTTGGAAGGAATCAAGGAGTAGAACTTTCTCACGATTTTGTTTCTACAGGTTTTGTGGATGATGAAACTAGTGGTGGTCACTCTGTGGGTATTGAAGAGTGTCATTCATAGTCAGTAAGAATAGATCTACTACTGCAGCTTATAATTATTACAATCATACAGATCTAATACTGCAGCAAATGATTATTGTCGTCATACAAACCTACTATTGCAGCAAATGATCGCTATTGTGCTCACGCAGATCTACTACTGGAGCAATGATTATGATTATCACGCACATCTACTATTGCAACAAATGATCACTATTGTAACAAATGATCACTATTGTAACAAATGATCACTATTGCAACAAATGATCACTATTGCAACAAATGATCACTATTGTGCTCACGCAGATCTACTACTGCAGCAGAACACACTCGCAGCTCTCGCAGTTTGTGGGAGAGCTGCAGAGGACCAAGTTTGGGGGGGAAAGGACTCGTGTGGTGGCGCTTGCCTCACGCCACAACCTGTGCATCAACCCTGACGTCGCGAGACTCAAACTGCCCTCCTTGGTCAATGATAGGTAACTTCTCCTGATGTGCGTCAGTGTTCATCCTCTTCTTGGGTGTTATTTTAGTTTTGTTTGTTTGCGTTTTAGTCTTTTTTGTTTGCTTTTAGTCTTACTAGTTTGTGTTTTACTCTTATTTGTTTGCGTTTTACTCTTATTTGTTTCCGTTTTAGTCTTATTTGTGTGCGTTTTATTCCTACTCGAGACATGCTCAGCGTGCAAAGTATGATATTAGTTGTAGATTTGCAATTTGTAGAATTTTTGTAAAAAAGGCAAATGGTATCCCCTTACGAAATTTTTCGAGCTTTTCGGTCAATGTCTCAAAATGTCATGCAACTTGGTATACAGTCCTATTCAAAACTATAATGCCAACAATTCTCACTGTATTTAGTTCAGATGGGCCCAAACATCGAAACTTTTATATGTATGAGAAAGAAAAAACACTATTTTAGATTAACCTGCGAGTTTACTCTGAAATTTTAATTTTTATCAATAAATGTGATAAAAATACAGGAAATCACATAAAATAAAGGCTCAAAACTAATGCCTCCGTCTTTTTTCAGATTTTTACAAAATTTGTGACTAATTTTTGTTCAAAATTTTACCAAGGTAATTTATCTCATATGCCTCGTGGAAAAAACTATCAAAAGAGAAACAGGGAAAAATTTTGGCCCTCGAGGAGACTGGGTTAAGTACCAGAGAAATTGGAAGAAGAATTGGCAGAAGTTGAGAACCAATCAACAACTTTTTAAAAAATCCGGAAACACGTAACACTGTTCATGCTGGTGCCAGACCAAAAGTTTTATCCCATGAGATGAAAGATGCATTCTGAGGGTTCTCAAAAAAACAGGAGGACATCTGTTGGACAACTAAAAGCAGAAGCCAATGTAGATGTTTCAGATGCAACAATAAAAAGGTTCCTATCTAAAAACATTCGTAGATAGAAAATGAAAGGTCAATTCAAGCTTTCTAAAGACCATAAAACGTTCGAATTTCATGAATTCATTGCGAAATTCACGCACCTCGTTTGCAATTTGCTAAAGAATATCAAACTTGGGATGAAGGGTGGACATCAGAGGTGGCTTTAAATATTACTGAGCATCCAAGAATAGATCGAAAATGAACTTTTCTAGGCGCCAAATGCCGATGGCGGTATTATGGTTTGAGAAACCATCTCTCCAAAGCGCAAACTGCCGCTTTTAATTATGAATGGGAAGTTTAATGCATCACGATATATAAAAATGCTAGATGAAGCCTTTCTGTCTGAGGAGGAAACAAAGCTCTGTGGAGAGTACTGAGTGTTCCAACAGGACAATGCACCAATCCATACCACAAAAGTTACCATGGCCTTTCTTCATGCGAAGTGCATCAGTGTCCTGTCATGACATGCTCGTAGCCCCGATATTAATCCCATTGAAAATGCATGGGCAGGCTCAGTCGTGAGGTCTACAAATATGATAAGCAATATGACTCTGTTGGAGAAATAAATAAAGCTGTATTAACTACTTGGGAAGTACTTCCTAAGGAGTATCTGAAGCAACTAATAGCAAATATGAAAAACAGGATTTTAGTGATTATAATTTGAAATGATGGATAGACTTGCTATTAAATATGATTTGGTATTTGATTTTTGACTAAAATGTAGTGTTGTGTTATTATTTTGCAGTAATTTGTGTTGAAAATTACAAAGTTTATGAGGTGTCATTATACAGGGTGTTTCAGAATTAAGGCAACGAACTTTTTGGTAGGTTTATGAAAATTCAAATGCGCGATTTTGATTGTTAGGGTTGAAACTCATAGGTGAATAATTAACAATCGATACACTGTTGCAATTATTCGATGTAACCACCCTTATTACGAACTACAGCTCTAAGTCTATTTACAAATGCATTGCAAGTGGCACGTGTCTGTTCTTGTGGAATTGCTTCTTATTACCATCGCAGTTTTTGTTTTGAGGGACTCGAGAGAAGTGTGAGGGGTAGCTAAGACCCTTGTCTTCAAAATGGACTAGATAGAAAAGTCCAAAGGATTGAAGTCTGGGCTCCTTGCTGGCCATACATGTTTGCCTATGAAAGATGGAATGTTCCTTTGAATCCAGGTTTGGGTTACCTTGGAGCCATGTGATGATGCTGAATCTGTTGAGGACTCCATGGTGAACCCTGAAAATGTTCTGTAGCCCCATGGTAGTAACTTTGATTCCAAAATAAGAGAAATATACCATTTTGTGTTCAGTTTGACCCCAAAAGGCACAAAAACAAGCGGATATCTTCCTGTGCCTGTCACAGCTGTCCAAACCTTGACAGACTGTTCATTTTGACGTCTCGTAACAATCCTACCCTCGACTGAACTTAAGGAACTCCAAACTCGGTCGTTTGTTGGTTCACGACTTGCTGAATGTCAAATTTGTTCTCATCTGTGAACAGCAAGTTTGGAAATCTGCCTTGAGCTCTTTCATTAAGGATGTGACGACTTCTTTCAGCCCTCATTCTCTCATGATGTTCAGTAAGCTCACGACGTTTCATCATTTTGTAAGGTTTCTTTCCCAGATCCTCCTTCAACACTCAATACAAAGAAGTTTTGCTAACACTGGCTTCTGCAGCGAGTTCTCGATGGGATCGACGTGGGTTTCGACGCAATTTCTTCCGCGTGTTTTGATAAGTTTTTTGGTCCGAACATTTCGTTTCCAGCCTCGTCCTGGTTTATCAGAGATTGTACCAGTTTCCTTAAACTTTTTAACAATTTTCCGCACAGTTGAACGGTTCATTTTGAACTTTTTTGCAATTGATACGTAATTTTTGCCTTCTTTGTGGAGCTTGATAAAGATATCTCAATCCACTGTCAGTATATAAAGTATGAATTTAAAGTTTAGACTTGAAATAGAAAGATTACCTTACTATCTTCAAAATAATGTAAGATTTAAATAACCGAACATTGATTTTAAATGGTTTATTTAATATGCAAAACTGGTTGCCTTGATTCTGAAAAACCCTATAGTTTTGAACCCTATTTTCGAACTGTTTTTATATATTCACTATATTATTGAATGATATAAAATTTTCCGAACAAACTTGTTTAGTAACGTAAAAGTATTGTTTTTCTTTCATAGAAACACAGGAATTATAAAATCGAGGCCTATCATAACAAGATATAACAAAAATTATTGTGGCAATATAGTTTTGACCAGGCCTGTTTAGTTCAGGCAACGATTATAGGCGACAAAAAAATTGCTCTGTGTAAATTGTTGTTGTCATATCGAGATATTATCATTTTCATTTACTCCTATTCTGGTGTGATGCTCTGAATTTTATGGCAATTATTCTGCAATTCGGTATTTGTTTGCGTGTTCAACATATGCGTGCTCCATGCATGCTTATATACCCAACTATGATGATAGTTATTGGTTTAATTTTTTTCTGCTTTCTGTAAAAAAGCACATGGTATCCCCTGATGAAATTTTTCGAGTTTTTCGGTCAATGTCTCAGAATATCATGAAACTTGGTATCCAGTTCAGGCAACGATTTTAGGCAACATAAAACGACTCTGCTCATGTAAATTATTCCGTTATCGCATTTAAAAATTGCAATTTTCATTTATTTGTCTCGTGTGATGCTATGGATTTTTGGCAATTATTCTGCGATTCTTCGGCATTTGTTTGCGTTTTCAACATATGAATGTCGTGAAACTTGGTATGCAGTTCAGGCAACGATTGTAGGCAACATAAAACGACTCTGTTGGTGTAAATTATTCCGTTGCCGTATCTAAAAATTATAATTTCGATATTTTTTTAGGTGTAACGCTCAGGAATTTTTGGGAACAATTGCATTCCATTCCACGTGCGTAATTCCATTTCCATTTTCAACGCAAACGTGCTGCAAGCATGCTTGGACACGCAACTGTTGTCAATGTTATTGATTACATTTTTTACGATTTATGTAGAAAATGCATCAATTTAGCTAGACTGTTTCTACTTCACACTGACACCAGTACAGCTCCAATGCTCTACTTCACACTGACACCAGTACAGCTCCAATGCTCTACTTCACACTGACACCAGTACAGCTTAATGCTCTACTTCGCACTGTCACCAGTACAGTTTAATGCTCTACTCCACACTGACACCAGTACAGCTTAATGCTCTACTCCACACTGACACCAGTACAGCTTAATGCTCTACTTCACACTGTCACCAGTACAGCTTAATGCTCTACTTCACACTGTCACCAGTACAGTTTAATGCTCTACTTCACACTGACACCAGTACATTCAGTCAGTATTGTGAGTTTTAACATTAGAAAAATGTCCATCTACTTGCACAGTACAGTGATGACTGGCACAGTTTGGCATATAGTTATTTGCCATCCGCTGAGATCAGGCTTTGTGTAATATTACTGACGACACTACTTGTAAAGTAGAAACTATGGAGGGCATGATGCAAGATTAATATCTAGATAGGTTGTCTATTGTCAGGTACCTAATACTGAAACTAAGTAGCCATGTAGTGAACTCTTCTAATTTAGAAAGCGTTTGTGATAACTGAACTCCTCGTAAAGAAGTTATTTTCTGAGGTTACGGAAATAAGACAGAAAAAATCGCCAAATTCTTAACTCTTAACTTTTTTAAGTTTTCAAGAGCGATAGTCTGAAACACAATGGAGCCTAAAATAAGTTTGTTATTATAATCATACTTAGTTTGATACCGTTATGGTGAGTCCTAATATGAGCCTTGCCACTGCTGTCGAACAATTCAGTCATGCTCTTCATTGAAATAGACCTGCAGTGTGGTGTCCATTGAAATAACGGTGTCACTTTAGTTCTGGCCAGATCCGTTTATTGTGTTTGCCTTCTTACAAAGTAGAAGTAAACCTAGCAAACACAAAACGCTTAGAGCTTTGATCCAGTATATTAACGAACATAAGCATGATTTATTGATTCGGTAAGGGTGTTTGCCTTCTTGCTTGAAAGAACTAGACCAACAGTAAATATTGTCAAATATAGTCAAGTCAGCAGTAAATCTACACTTTAAAATTTTAACCGGATATCTAGTCAAACAACTATAATTTACAGATGAAATATAATTTTGGGTCTGTTAGTACCGAGTAAATCTAGTTCCTATTCCCTACAGGTGTTTGGAGCTACAGCGCGGCAGCAGCGGGCGCCCTACCGTTACTTCTTCTGAGGCCACGAAGGCACACAAGCGCAGCAAAACTTCCCAGCCGTGCCCCTTCAATAAGCTCCAGGCTGTCCGGGCTCTTGGGGATGAGGTGTGTTCACAATTCGAAGCTAAGTGTGACCCTGCCCTCAGGTCTGAGGTCAGATTTATGATTATTGTGGGTGAAGTTTCTTAGTTCGTGATATGCCAAGAAGCTCCACCATGCAGGTAAGTAATCGGCTCTTCCAAATGAGATGAACAAAGTTCATTGTATTGAGAAAGAGGGCATTAAAGATCAGTAAAATAGGGTGTGCTTTTCTAACACTTATAGTACAGCTACTGCGACAATACGAATAAAGTTTAGCATTACCCAAGATTAAATCTTTAGTTGTAGATGCAGTTACTTCTGCTCTGTCGTTTGCTTTCATTCGTATGACCTGATGAACCAGAAATATCTACCTGGGATACATGAACTCCACCATCGCTTCGATTGCAATAGTATGCGTAGGTATGACACCGCTGCGCATCATCGCTTCGAAGGCATTGCCATGTGTAGGTGCGTGTGTGAGCTTCACTTGCATTTCTTTCTACAGCTGCTGACTCGAGTGCAGGACTTGGAGGAGGCGCTGACGCAGGGCAAGGCTACCAAAGCCTGCCCTTACTACGCTGCTAGGACAGCCGTCAGGGACGCTCAGGTGGGAGGGGCACTCAAAGTAAAGGGAACAACAAGTAGCACTTTTGACCAGGTCACCGCGAAGGAATTTTAGTGTGGAATTGTAGAGTTCAATTGTTGAAGCGCACTTGAGGTGAGCAGAACAAAGTATCATGGATAGTGGACAAAATTGCTCGTCTTTGGACATGAGTGCTTGTCTGGGATTGAATATCATTGCTTAAATATATTATTTCAAAACCTATACTCGCTTAGGTCAGTAAATGGTACATATTAGGTTGTTACAAAAATAATGGCTGATTCCAGAAGCATGCATTTAATCCTTGGTAAATGAACAATAGAGATGTTAAACTTAGTCAAAATATGAAGCCTGAGCAGTTATGCATCTCTGCCATCGGACTACGAGATTATTTATCCCTTGTTGATAAAAAGTTAATGGCTGTGATGCAACAAGATCTTCGAAGGTCGTTTCCACCTCTTGTTTAGACCTAAAAGTGTTACTATCCAAAAATGTGCTTAAGTGCTTGAATAAATGATAATCAGTAGGTGAAAGAT
>VCRD01006002.1:3212-30188 GCA_006783055.1 Trinorchestia longiramus
GGGTTTCGAACCCGCACGCAGTCTTTCTGCACAAGCAGAGACCCGATACAGAACACGGGCCGCATACCACTCGACCACGGTGGCTGCTAACTCTTTCTCAGGGGCCTCCAAGCGGTCAGGTGGTAGCCTTCGTGCTCTAGAATAAACAGGAGGACCTGTTGTCAAGATATGATGTTCAGTTCTTGTTGGGCTCTCTTTAATAACAAAGTTAGGATTAGTTAAGGCAGGATATTCAGCCAAGATACTCTCATATTCACAGGCAGGGTTTAATGCAACTCCAATAGAATGAAGAGAATTACTGACGGTAATAGTGGCGAGACGCCGGGTACGGTTAATATGTTTGTCTGTAATACGTTTATTTTTAAGGTCTAATGTGGGTGTAGCAGCTCATTTGCATCGTTTTCAGCTACTGGAGTCGCCTCTCTGCCGATGTGGACGGGTTGAGACAGTGGAACATTTTCTACTTGACTGTGACAACTACTCAGCACAGCGTCACCCACTGAAACGATTGCTTCAATGCCTTGGCCTGCAGTTCAATTGAAAGAATGTCCTCGGTGGTGGTGACTCCTCGTCTAGAGTGCAACTTTGCATTATAAGAGTTTTAGCCCAGTTCCTGTCCACTGTAGGAAGGCTGGAGGATCTCTAAAAAAGAAAAAGGGAATTGGACGGACTCCCTCACTCTACTGAACTAATACTGATATGAGTTTTGTGAATTTTTACAGAGAGACTGAAAACTGTGACAAAAACCTAAGAATCTCTTACAGAGAAAGTGAAAACTTTGACAAGTACCTAAGAACCTTTTACAGAGAAACTGAAATTGTGACAAGAATCTGAGCTGCAGTGCAGTTGCTGGAGTCCAGGCTGGTGGGCTGAGTGTCACTACACTTGACAGAAGCCTATTTGGAGCCTTTTTTGGAGGGCTCCAGTTCTACCAACCAACCAACCATAGATGAGGGTTTCATAGAGATAGAGTAGCAATTCACAGTCAGCACCCCACTGCCCATGGAATATAAATTACAACAGGTTGATCAGTGGTGTGCAGGATTGTTTGAGATACTTGATTTAATGATACCAGCAGAGCTGTGGAGAGTCCAACATGACTCCAAAATAGTTGAATTGTTTTATAGATTCTAATTACTGTCCTGCCATTGTGATAGGGAATGGATGAATTTTTTCTATTTGTGAAAAGCATACAGTTGGTTTTGTGCAAGATTATTTTTAGACCCCATTGTTTTGACTAGTTATGAAGTGCATTGAGCTGTTGCTGTAGGGTGTCCATTGCAATGTGAAGATTGGGATGTTAGGTATAGAAAGCAAGATCAACATACTCACAAGAGCAGATCCCTGCCTCTGCTGACATGTCATATATCATAATATTAAATAACAAAGGTTACAGCACTGCCCTCTGCAGAACTCCACTCTCTGCTATCCTTGTTGATGAAAAGGTTCCTTCAATGTACACTTTGAAGGATCTATCCTTCAGATAAGCTTGCAGCCATCACAACATTGATCCCAAAAAACCACACTAACTCAAATTATATAGGACACTTATTGGCCATACAGTGTCAAATGTACTTGAAAAATCAACAAAGAGATGCAGCATTGTAGATTTATTTTTTTAGGGTAGATCATATTGCAGCCTGCAGCTTTATGACTTGATCAATAGCAGACAATCTTTGTTAGTAGCCTCCTTGCATTTTTCTGAAAACACCTCTCTGTTTTCTAGGAAAAATGTGATTCGGCTGACTGTTGGTCATTCCATTAGTTTTCGTACACAAGACAGCAAAGAGATAGGACAATATAAATCCACCGATGTTAGTGGCTTGTTCGATTTGTGTAGTGGAATGATGATCATAGGCTGCCATGATGTGGGAAGCATTGTAGATTGCAGGCTTTTATTGTATAATTGGAGTAGCTATGTTTTGTAGGTGCCTGGCATGTGCTTTAAGTGTTCATTATGTATGTTATCATTGTCTGGAGCTGTACCCCTTAAGGAAGTCAGTACCCTGTTCAGTTCATGTATATTAAATTGATCATCGATTGCAGAGGGAGTGTCATCATTTAATGCTATAGCAAGAGGAAGCAGAGTATGCTGAGGAAAAGGTGTTGGAGTTGGGATGTCAATCTTCCTTGGTAGTAGTCACCCAAGGCATTTGCTTTAGAAGCTGAGTCAGTGATTACTGAATCATTTGTTAGGATAGGCTGAGCATTTTACAGAATAGGGTATGAAGATTTTGATGCATTTCTATATTTAAAAAGCAGAAGTCTCTGTAGTGATGCTAATACAAAAAGAAATCCAGAATTCCTTTTTAGAATTTTTGACCTTATATATGACTAGAGCCTAACAGGGTTCATATGCAATTAGATTTACTTGTGATGGTTGATTGATTAGAACTATTTTTGCATCTTGTTTTGCTTTCACTGCTGCAGCAGACTTTGGATTCCACTATGACTTATTAAACTTATGACAAGTATATTCTTCTGTTTGTTTGAAAACTTTACAGCTGGCCTCAATCAGATTGTTTGTGAAGTTTTTAAATTCCCATTCAAGATCATCCACCTTTAGAGCTCAGGCTGCAGAAGAACAGCAGTCCAGTCATCCCATGATCCACTTCCAAATTTCCATGTTGGCCGTTTTCTGAAACCTATTGTTGATGGAGTCATGCCAATGCTGGTTACAACAGGATAGTGGTCACTTCCCATATCATCTGTTGTTACAGCCACTGTGGGTTGAAAGTTTGCAGAGACAAATGTCAGATCAAGTGTAGAAAATGAGTTCTGGTGAACATTGTATTAAGTAGGCAGGGAGGGAAGAGTTATTAATGCTATAGAAGGATCATCTAGCAACAGTTCAGTTATGTTCTGACCAGTGGTGTTGGCTGGCTTTGTAGGTTCCAACATTGGATGATGAGCATTAACATCCCCCAATACAACACAGGCAGGTTGCAATTGATGCATATAATGTATTAGCTTCCATGTAGTTACTATTTTATTTGTATTGTAAAGACAGAGAACAGAAGGTGGAGTACTGTTTTGCAAATATACATTAATACCTACTATTTCAAGAGAACTGGGGGAAAATTTTATCAATTGAAGCTTAGCATAAGTGACATCACTCCTAACAAGAATTGACACTCCTCTACCAGCATGCACATCTATTCTGTGCATGTAAATTACTGTGTACCCAACAAATCAAGGTTCAAAATTTGGTGAAAGTCAAGTCTCATAAAGACAGTGTGGGGCTTGAGGGTGTACAGTGTAATTTTTGGGTGGCTTAATTTATTATGAACACTTCGGGAGTTCCACTAAAATATTTTTAGTTCTTTTTGTGTATTTATTTTGGGTGTTATTGGTGAATGCAGTGCCAGTAGGTTTTTGTGAGTTTTTTTTATTGTTATTGGAGGAATTTTTCAGTGGGATTTTTTGGATGAGTCTCAATGTTGTCCTTAGTTTTTTTGTGTGGGTTAGTTTGCCCAATGACAGGAAAGGGTGTAATTTCCATGTGGGGCATGATTCTTGAAATCTCTTCAATAGTCCTTTGGAAAAGTATATTAGAATACTCAGATTGGTCAAAGAGGTTGTTGAGAATTTTCAGATGGAGCAAGTAGGGATTGAAGTTGAAATATTTCTACAGCAATTTTGTGTATCATCTCTGGTGAATCCATGTGAACATCTTTCTGACCAACAGCTGTAAATATCCTTATCAGGAGATCCAACTGCTGGTGAGGGTGATATATTTTTGGGTGGGTGTATTAGGTTCATTATTGGTTTGGGTGCCAACAGTCATGGTTTTTGGTGTTTTGGCATTCTGTAGGTGGCCAGAATCTGATTGATGTCTTGGCAGGGTCTTGTTGGTAGGCAGCACTAATTGAGGTTGATTAGATGGTATTGCAGTTCACATAAGTACTGTACTTGCTTTACTGCATCTCTGTGAGATAACTTTTGGAGTTGTGTTTTTTCCACTTCTTTTGCTTGCTGCATTTTTGGGCTCCTCCATAATTGGCTGTATGGTTACCACCACAGTTGCAACAATTTTGCCCAGTTGTTGTGTGGTACACTCAATATTGGTGTGGGAACCACTGTATACAACACAGCAAGGAGCAGATCTGCAGAATGCAGCACTATGCACAAATCGTTGGCATTTAAAGCACTGCCATGGTTTCCCAATATATGTAGTCACCCAGTATTGTTGGTAGCCTATTCTAATGCACTGTAGTAAATCGTTCGTTTTAAAAATCGCCTTAAACATTGATGTTTTGATTTTATCCTTGCCATTGTAGATTCGTTCAGCCACAGCTCCATTAAAGCCTGCATCCTTGAGTGCTTCGGTTAGTTCTTCATTCGAAGTGTCCTCTCCAAAAAGACCTATGACTCCTACGGAAGTGCTCTGACTGGCTGGAAGCCGACATTTGACTGTCCATGGGCCTATCTCTGCAACATTCAAAAGCTCTGAGGGGTCTTGATAATGACTTCATGGTGACAACAACAAGGTTCCTTTCAAGGTTTTTGGGATCTTGCCTATGCCACTGTTCCCAAAAGTAGAAGCTGCCAGTGCTTGAGCAAATTTAATTTCATTTGAAAAGAAACTTTTGTTAATAGGATTTTCTCCTACAGGTTGAACCAAAATCACCGTTGGTTGCATGGATGTTGCGTCGTTCTTGTCTGCTTCTCTTGGTCTTTGTCCTGATGTAATTGGGTTGTTTTCTTCAGAACTCATGTGGAGACCATCATTAAAACCCTCAAAGTTTGGTACTTCAAATTGATTTTAGCAGTAGAATGTATAGTTTCTGTTGGTAGAGGATATTGTTCCCTGCTGAACCAATTCTGAGGTCATTATTGGGGCTTCCAAATCCGATCTGTCTTTTTCCTCCGGTAGACCCTCATCTTCTACATGTGAGGTAGTTGAAGACATTGTAGGTGGCTGAGAAGATACTTCCAAAGGGGGCCAGACTTCTGATTCTTTTCCCGAAGAGGAGATACAGCCATTTTCTCTCCTATACCTATTCTTTGGCATACGAGTAAGACTTTGTTAATAGTGCTTTGAGAGAACTTTTGATCTTTCTTCTTGTCTATTTAGCTCAAAAATAGTTACAATGGCACACTAGTTCGTAAGAGCTAGCGTCAAAAATCCACGACGTAGCTCTTTGTTCTTCCAGATCCTCCTCACACGTTCTTGCTTCTTGACGGCTTGTTCAACTACTTACATCGAAGTTTGTGATAAGAGGAGTGGTACTAGAGACAGTTGGTGCATACAATTCTACTCAAAGGCCTGCAGAAGCAAAACCTATGTTTCAGTTAAAGTTTGTCAATCTTAAAGAAAAATTTCATGTACACACATTTAAAAGATCTTTTCATTTTGCAAAGACGATTACAGTACATGTTACTTTCAAAGCCCTAGATGAGTAACTGACCTGAGGAGCAAGAGGTGTGGTGTCAAGGAAGGCTGTTGCTAGGTGACATAATGTGCCAAAGCTTGAACAGTGCAGTTGCTGTGTAAAAAATGTTCAGACTTTATATAAATAGACCTGATCAATAGTTGTATATTTTTTTCAGCCTAAACGACTAAAGGATTTTTGAATGTATTACTTTTTATTTTATTTCAATTAATTTGACAATCAAAAGTTGTTTGATTTAATCTTTCATTTATCACAATTTGGTGATATGTGTAACATTAACCAATTTAAAATAGCTAAAGAGTCAATTTAAGGCTAACGAGTTAATTTATTTCAGGAAGAGGCTTCTCCGACTAATAAAAAAAATCAACTTGGATCAGCTACCACTGTTGACAGAATGAATTCAAATCAATCCAAATTCGATGAATCAAAAACCTCAGAAATTTCTGATATATTACCTAGCTTTACTTCTTATTCCTCAAGACTGGATCATTGTTATGACAAATATGAAAGCATCTACAAGCATAATCGTGATTTAACCAGGGAAAGCAAGAAAGTTATATGCACTCTCCATCGCTTACCAGGGTGAGTAGAATCAAGGGAATCTATTGTTTGTATTACTTTTTGATTAGTTCATGGCTGCAAGTGTCCCATCATATTTTCCAAGCAAGTGATATCAATATCTTTATGAGGAGAACTTTTGAAAGGTTCTCTTTTGCTTAATGATTGTTTTACCCAAACTATGGTATGGCTTTGAAGGATTTGCTTATTATTTCAATTTTGAGATTGCTTATTAATTTTTTGTGTAAATTTTGTATGATTTTGTTGAAATTATATTACATCTAATAATGAGTTGGAATACATTTGACTTGTTTTCATATTACTCACAATACTAAACCTACCATACAAATGATTCATGAAATAAATTATTTGAAGGAAATTTTTTCCAATATACATATATAGCAGTAGTTTAACAGAAATTAATGTGTAAAATATGTTGATATTAGTTATTACTCCAAGATTCTTGCTCATTTTTATCAGTCAAGTGTATGGTCTATGCATTATATTTTGTGTCATTTTAAAAGTGTTGCTCATCTATCAAATATTGTGAGCTCATTTATTGCTTACTGTACATATTACTGTAACAATTGTTTTTCTATCCTATTTCATAATTGATTAGATTAATATATTGGCAGATGTCCGCCAGCAGAGCAAGAATCATGTTTGGTAGAATGCGCTGCGCAGCTGACCTCGCTTCGAGATGGCATCATAGGTACCACCGTTTCCATGTTGTATGGAGAGCCTCCTTATCTGTATGGCCCTGCTCATGCTGGAGGTAAGAAGAGGCCAAAGTGCATAGCTTAAGAAAATAAACCTACTACCTTACTGTTCATTTACTTTAGCAACTACCCAGTGTCCTTCCAAATTACCTTCTTAAACTTGCCCCTTTAGAGAACACATAGCATTGAGTTATTTTACTGCCATGTCCTCCCAAAACAATTCCGAATTCTGTACACTCAATTCTGTGCAAATTGGTTATTTTTTCACCTAATTTGGCCTAAGGGAACCATAAGGTTACGGGTCTGATAAGAAAGTTATTGGTCATCTAGAAAATAATTTAGGCAGTAAAGGTATAAAAAGGTTATGTGCCTGATAAGAAAATAATTGGTCATCTAGAACATAATTAGGGAAATAAAGGGTTAAAAGAAAGACAATGTCTAATATTGATTTAATTTTTCAGGAATTGAAGAGTATGTGGAAGCTTTGCTTTTCTTCAGCTTTTTAAAAGGAAATATCATTTTAAGTTATGGACAAGTTTGCTGCTTCTTGGACAGCAAAGCAGAACTGTTGTCTTTTTTTGAGAGCAGTGATGCCACACTCGTCGAACATCAGGTGTGTCAGTACTTGCTGTGAAAGGTCAATTTCAGTTGTGATGTTGGTAATTTGTGATGTTTTGGGTCAAACTTTTGATGCTTTGCTGCTCGTTATCCTCGTATTTGGGGTGCAACGGGAGCAGCATGCAGCGTTCATGTAATCGTCGCGAGAGGTTAACTACAGTGTCTACACAGACTCGTTCTCAGAAAATGAGTACAGTGTCATAAATGTTAGAAAATTATTCAGAGCAATTCATGAATGAAAGTCATGAGCTGTTAAGTTTAAAATAAATTTTTCACACCCTGCTAGAACTTATTCTGAATGTGTGCGAATGACACTGAGTACAATAGGGATAACTTACTAAAGCAACGAGTGTAGCACGAGTCATTTTACTTTTTAATAAATCAATAAAACACCTAAAAAAGTTGAAAAAATGTTTTAGATATCAAATGAATGCGACAATCTTAAAATTTCGTAAAGTATTTAGCATGTTGGTGAAAAGTATGGTGTGTATTCAAAAAAGAATGACTTGTTCATTGATTAAATGTTGCTGTGAAGTCCTTCGGGACTGCAGTTAAGGATCCCTTAAATTAACGATAACTTTCCACTATTTTTGCTCGCTTTTAGGTGAGTAGGTGAAAGCTGTGCCCCTCGAGCCCTGGTGCCCCTGTCAGGAAACTACTGGGGCACTACGAGGAGATGTAAAGGTTGAGGGAGATGTCTCTGAAACACCCCATAATCCTGTACTGAAGTGTTACTTCTGTTGAAAAGTTCATAGGGATATGAGTATGGTATTATTCTATACTAGTACAGCTGCACTTAAAAATTTCACGTATCATTGTTTCTTCTCGGACTATAATTTGTTATTATAGAGATGAGCTTCTTCTTTGCCGTGCATCATCTTTCTTTCGTCTGTAAATTGACGCCTGCTTTCGGAAGGAGTTTCCATATTAAAAGTGAAGAAGGCTTACAACGAAAAAAATCGTGTACTTTATAGTATTCTGGTGCCTTTGCTATCCACGGTACTTATATTTCGAAACCGCAAATTTTCTTCTGTCCTTCCCATAGTATGGGACACCAAAACACGCACATATGAATACACAAGGGCTTTTATTATGTAGGGTTGATATTAAGGTCAATTGTTTGTTTTCCTAGCTATATTTCGCTATTTTGGGTTACTTGATAAAACACTTTTTGATTACAAAACAGCCGTTTCATCAGTATATACCAGATACTTGATAAAACTCTAAGATTTCCCCTCTCATTTGATTTGACATTTTTTAATTTCATCAGGTTGTGTTTTCTAATATTTTAAGGGAGTGAAATGGCTTTTGCGCCTCCCTTTACTATGTTTAAATGCACATGAAGCCGAGTTTCTGGCAATAAAAATACATAAAGGAATTTTCTGAACTCTTAGTTGATATTTGCCTTGTTCATTCAGACTACTGGTTTGACATGCATAAAATCATTATGAAAATTTCAATGTTGCTATTATTCATTTTTATGGTTATGATGTATTTGGCAGGGGTGAATTATTTGGTATAAAAATGTTTACTCTATAACTTATTTTTATAGTATTTTGCTACCAATTTTTTAAAGAATAAATTTGGAATGAAACTGATGAAGTAACAGTTCCTTGACACAAAGTGCATTCACGAGCAAGTGGTAGATTTTAAGCTTCCTGCTTTCCTGGAGCAAATGTGCAGTCATGTCAATAGTGTGGGTACTGGAAATGAGTCTCTTGGATTGCTGCAGATGCAGACTCATGCTCTGCAATCCATAAGTACAAACCCTGGAAAGTTTAAGAGAAACATTGGCGGCATATTTGTTGAGATCCCTTCTGATGTTCGGGTTTGTCACGATGCTGTACGTTTCCATGCAGCAGCGCAGTGTTCCTGGTCATGTGCACACGCGTGCCAGAGATTGCAACCGTAGACGCTTGCTCGCCCATCGATGGTGGCACCTCTGACTATTCGGCTGCAAAGTTTCTGTCACTGTTAATAATCTGATCACTCTGTTGACCGATGAAAGAATTCAATCTGCTAATCACACGCGCCTTCTTGCATTCTGGTGATTGTTTCTTAGTTCTTAATTCGTGTGCACTTTCACTCTACGACAGTGAGAAAAAATTGCTTCAATGATAAAATACTATTGAGGGCAAATTTAATGGGTAGTAGGTTTAAGTACAGGGCACAAGAATAACAGGAGCAATAATAATAAATCTTACCGTGACTTTTCATTCAAATTTATGAATGAAGCGCGGCACATCACCAGCTGCTACAGGGGGTTCTGCTGCTGCCGCCGCTGTGCTGGTGTCCTACGATGCCTACATCCTCGGCCTGAGTGACGTGTCGGGGGAACTGATGAGGTGACCTCATCGTACCTCTGCTCCGTGCTCCTGTTTCACACCTCTCTTCCACACCCCTGTTGCATAACTCTATTCCACACCCCTGCTACATAACTCTATTCCACACCTCTGGTGCATAACTCGATTCCACAAATCTGTTGTATAACTCTATTCCACACCTCTATTGCACAACTCTATTCCACACCTCTGTTGCACAACTCTATTCCATATCTCTGTTCCCTACCTCTGATCTCCACTTCTGTTCCACACCTCTGTTTCACATCGTTGCGCCATATGTCGCTCAGTCCTGCCATTTAAAGTTAAGATTCAAAATAAGACAAGCTGATCATCATGTTACAAATTGAGATACTCGTATGTTTTACGAGTAAACTTCCCATTCGACGTATAAGGCTTTGAAGTACTCTACAATATGATTACAGATCAGAATGACCGGTATACATGCTCGTCTTGTATAGATACAGATCCGAAGCATTTCTTGCATCTTTCTTTATTGTGTTTGCTGCAAGTTGTGCGAAGTAAGGTAGACTAGTCTCGTAGTAAATGATTGTGTTTAAATTGTAAAAACATGATAACTAGGAGAATGACTGTTACCCTTTCTCCTCCGATCTTACTGTATACATAGTGCCTGTGCGGTTGAGGTGCTTGTGCATTATTTAGATGTCTGTGCGGCATAGTGAATCCCTTTCGACGGCGTAGAAGCTGGGCAGCAACTATAGAATGGACCACTCAGCTCCCTCCTGTTGTCCAATTCTATTCTATTCAAGTGTGCCCTTAGCTGCGTAGTCAAGGAACAGGCTACAGTTTACTAAATGGAAGAATGGGCTGGTAGTAGTCGAGGTGTAAGCTCTCTCGTGATAGTCTGCCGTGATACCTCATCTTTCGATGCTCCCCACTTATTACCCAATTCTCCGTTTCCTTTTGTTGTTTTTCGTCTGTTTGAAGTGTTCACGCTCCTTTCTTACACCAGTGTGAGCAAGTTGTGCCAAATGAAACTGAAATTTACACGCTTGTGTCAAGACCTTCAGTTAGGTCGTCGCTCTAACTGAAAAACGGCTTCTCCTGAAAATATTTTTGTTCATAATATTAATTTATCATTTGTTTACTGATGTTCTATAAGGAGATGCATGCAAAAGCATTTCGTAATTACATAGTTCTTCCATAGGATATGAGAATTGGTAAATCAATTGTAAATATATCACACTTCAGCCTATCCTATAGATTGTGAGAGCTGTCAAAGATGCATTTCGTAATCACAAGAGTTGAAGAAGCATTAACCCTGGTCTATGCCGTACATATTGATTTCTGATAAGAGGACCGGACGTCTCACTAAACTGGCTTACCTCAGTTACACGTGACGTATGTCTTCCCTCCTTGACCCAAATATCTCCATAGTGAAGGCCAGAGGCTAGACGAGTACACAGTACGCTTGCAGCAAAGTCGCTGGCTCACATAGTGCTCGCTCGTTGCAGTGTCTGGCGCTCGGACTCTGATTATCTCTACTGATATATATTTCCTTCAGTGGGTCCATACGTCAGAACTTCGCTACATTATTAACGTGCCTGCTGTTCTTCCATGATTTCCTGTTTTTTTAAGTCTTCGCTTCTCCATTACTGAATTCATGTAATTTCCTAGTGCTGCCATTATGAGAGAGGAGTACATCACTTTCTGAAGTAAATTCATTTTAGTTCTCATTCACCAGCTATGTCAGTACCGAGACTGCCAGCACAAGTGCCTGCCCAGCCATGCCATTTTTGGAAAAAATTAATTTGTTCTGCAGTGCCGCTGGTAGTTTAACTGCCATATACATCATTTCCACATAATTTTGAGGAACAACATACATAGAGAAAGAAACTGAAAACATTGTTTTTTAGCTGGTCTTTTATGTGTCGAAGGGGTGTTTTCATGTCATATATGTTTAGTGAATAACATAGTATTTTTACCTGTAAATTTTTGCTCCTTGATACTGAAAAGGCGGTTGGGAAACATACCTTATGTCCTTGTTTCTGTGGAGTAATCTTTGCAATCGTTGCATCAGATACTTCGTGAAGTGTGCTGGCATTGGCGAGTTGACGAAGAGTGCGGGCGTGGTGCGGTGCTTGCGCCAGATGAGCTCTGGCTACGGGACTCTGCAAGCTATTGCGCCTGTAAGTTGCTGCCTTCCATCTTTTGACTAGCAATTGAAGCCTACGCTCTGAATATATGTTCTGTTAGATGTTGTATCTGAAGTGAGCTATTAATATCGATTAAATCTGAAGATGTCACAGCTGTCTTGCATTCTAAACCCCAAATTAAGAACCAATAAACCAAGGACTACTATAAACAGGATGTGCACGGCCATTTAGCTGACTACGCTAGCGGAGGCCATTGCATTCTTAGTAATATAACATTTTCTATCGGACAAATTGATCAAAAATTACTTCTTTCAAGCAATAGAAGGCATAATAAGATTTTACAGCGAATTTAAATTGTTTAAGAATAGAATAAGGCAATAGGAACGAGCCGTTTGGCCCATTCTTGGTTCAATACCGAAGTCCCATGCCGTACGATACCGAAGTCCCATGCCGTTATCACTTATCACACTATAATGCTTTGAAATACCAATTTTAGCCGGATTTAACATGTATTATTGTATGAGCTTAGTGGCCACTTTACAGAAAGCCAAGTTGCTGCAGTTTTAGACTTTACAAAATGGATTATAGTTCAACCTTTTTCAATGCAAACAACCAAACATACAAATATTCACGCAAATAACAAACAGACATAGAAGAAAAAACCTACCAAACTGCAGCGATTAGTCAGCCAACCGGGCCTTCTTTACAGAGATCTGAAGAAGGATTGCATTCTTCTGCATTCAGGCGAATCTGTACTTCATCTACCAAGAGAAACACATTCTTCTTCTGCAGTGTCTGGACTTTGTCAAATGTTTCCCTCAGCACCTGGTCCTTCTCAATAGATGAAGTGATGTACTGCCGCTTGCGTTTGCATGGCAGCACCAAAAAGTCTCTGAGCTGTTCATAATTACACTTTGGGTATGATTGAAGAGCAAAACAATAATCATTCATGGAAAACTGCTTCTGTAATAAAATTTCCAACTGACGTGTCAAAAATACCAACTTTTTCTTCTTCTCGGTGTCGACACTGGCTGATATGTGAGCTTGAAGAAGTGTGACAACATTTTGGATCGTTTTGTCAAACGGGATGTCATGGTGCATTGCCAAGCGCACAGTTTCGTCGAACTGAGTATACGATCTCAAACCATTGTTGGGATGAAGTGTCTTAAACAGTGGTACACTAATGCCGTTTTTGAACGCACTGAGCGTTAGTGGGGAACACTAAGTGGGCTTGTTTTCGACAATCACAGACTGGCTGCATTCACTGAAGTTGTCAGTGATGAACAAACACACAAGCCTTTCTTTCGATCTTGAAATAATCAAGTTCTTCAACTGCTTTTCTAGGTTACGTTCAGGCTTGAAAGCATCAAATGAAGTAATCTTATTCTTCTGAAGAAAATAACTCAGTTGTTGGTCTTCCACTTTTACCGGGTGAGGTGGAAGTTTTGGAGAGGGTGTCATGAGATTTATGATATATGCATAGGTTTTCATATTTCGGGGTGATGTGTAAAATGTATGTATCGACATGTATGCATTGATTAACTGTATGTGTCCGGGACTTAAGCGTGCCCCGTAGGATAAATGATGAGGTCGTTGGAAGTTGTCTTTATTGACTTGCCGTGATCTGAGAACAAATCACAAATTAAGTTTACAGAACTAATTATTGAACTTAAAATTAAATACTTTAACATATTACTGGCGTCTGAAGTGACACACATGATTAGCTTTTCAATGTGTACACACTAGAAATGTAGCTAATTTCCTTTTGCAACAGTACCAGCATTAATAGAATTCATTTAGAAAGGAAAGCGTCTAGATAACTGAAGGTGCAGGTATAAATAACTTGAGGTTTACCAACCTCAGTGTCAAAACATAAAAGTGCTGCAATTCAGCATCACAAAAGAAAAAAGAATGGCTACCTGTATTTAGCAACAGGCACTGTTTGTTGTGCAAAAAAAAAATCATACTTTAGCACACTGAATTAAAATACAAAAATTGTGTGAGGAATTTTCTTTCCAATGTTGGGTGTGAAAACCTTTTATACCTACGTTGAACACAATATATCTTGTACCTCACATTTAACTGCCTGAGTGTCTCTACACAAATGGAATTGCCTTGCAAACTTCTTACTAAAAAATATAGTAAACTATCATGATTGACATATCAAAGCACGGGTATTGCTTATGAATGCTGCTGTAGACCAGAAAACATTTTCTACATTCTACACTGAATGTTGCATTTCCTGTGAATAGGTACCAGTTAAATGAATGAAATGCCTATACTGATACTTGTCAGTATTTCACATAGATTCTACAGCTATGATTTTACTAGAAAGCTGGTGATTGAGCATGAAGGACCAAACACATTTTATTTATCACAAATTTGGATGAGATAACTTCCTGGCTCAATGAAATGCCTATACCGACACTTATCAGTATCACACATGAATTCTATAGCTATGCTTTTACTAGAAAGCTGGTGATTGAGCATGAAGGACTAATCACATTTTATTTATCACAAAATTGGATGCCTATACTGATACTCGTCAGTATTACACATAAATTCTACAGTTATAACTGGCGACAGAATATTATGTTAAATGACTCTGGCCCCCTGAGCATCCCTCAGTGTCACATGTGGATATTACAGTTGGCCACCTATCTGCATAGGCTATGGCTGCCTTTTCACAGTTATGATAATACAATACTGCTGATGTCGACGGACTTATAGAGTTAAGTATACTCACGATCACGTTTTACACTTTACACAATATCTTACATTTTTGGTTTGGTGTTGAACTTAACACTATTTTTAAAAAACGATGCTGGCTATAGGCTACACTGTACTGTAGCTTGATGATGAGACCAAACAACCGTTATGGCGGCACGCCGCTGACGTCACAGCGTCTCGGTATTGCCAGCTAACGAGTATCCCTCTGTCCCCTTTTTCTCTTATACAAATTCCAATTTATTTATGATTATTTTATATCCTGACCTGTCAGGACAGTATGTATCGGCAGCTACGTTAGAGGTGTGGGACTACAGGACGCCGTCGGTACAGCTGCGTAAACAAACACTTAGACGGTCAGCAAAGCACGAGAAATATGCTGAGCTCCACAAGACGATAAGCACAACAGAGCGGTTGAGTTATGGAGCTTGAGACTCTACGAAAGAAATTAGAAATGAATAACAAAAAAAGGGTAAGCTTGTATAAGAAGACCATGAAGCGAGAGAAGGGTGGACTTGGGAACTAGATCTCGTCGACGATGTAGACTGTTGGGACAGAGAGCAACAGGGGAAATAAGGGGGGCACCGTGATAAGAGGGAAAATTAGCGGCTTCTTTAAGGTGTTATATCGCGGGTGTTAACATTGTAACCCATTATCAACAGCGAATCTCCAGCATAAGGGCAAGTTAATATTATTATTGTCTATGTGATCGAGAGTAGCGGTAGGGTAAATTTTGTAATTTGATTTGAACGCCATTAATTTAACTAAATTGTTCCGTGTGCTCATTTAATTACTCAGCCATCAGGTATGTGATAGATCTGTAATGGTGCACTATTCAAATAGGATATCATGTGCAGTTCATATGCCAAAATGTGGTAGATGACTCACTGCTCCCATTTCGTGAATTTTAGAATACCATGTGTTAAATTTTCTGTGTGTATCATTACCCTCATCTTGCCATTGAAAATAAGTACTGGGAATATCTTTTAACATATCATGTATTCAGAGGATTAGAGTCCCTCTAGTGCGATTACGTGTGTATGTTGTTGCATTAATTAATTGTGAAATAACACGTACCGTGAAGCGTGAAATAACACGTACATGAAGCAGGCACATTGAAGATACTGGGAGGGATTCCAGGTCGCATAGAACTACCACGCAATTTGATCAAAGGTGGGTGAGCACCCCAGTGTATCTCACAAATGAAAAACTTGTCTGGATTAACTACAAAATTTTCACGAGGTGGAAGAACATCAAGCCACTTCTGTCTCTCAGACTGCTCTTTCGGGAGGCGAAGCACGCGGCGCCTGTTCTTCTTATTGTAATTACCCCGACAGTTCACAACCCCACACTTGTTCGGCATTTTGAATACATATTATTAGCAATAAACTTTAAACAAACAGTATCCACTTAGAAATGCAGCAATGTGCCTCGAAACAAACAACAATGTCCGATTCAAACCGAGCGACAGACTACGACAAAGTTCGCACTGTGACAGATGGTGGCTAACTGAGCTCACTCAGCTCAGTGAACTGGCCTTCGCTAGCGTAGTCAGGTATATGGCCGTGCACGTCCTGTTTATAGTAGTCCTTGCAATAAACTTAAAATAATTTTTTTTGGCCTTGTAAAGTCTGGTGCTCTAAACTTAGGACTGATGCGATTTGCTCTATTTCCAGTGTCTTGAGAACAAGATTGGAGTTCATCGTCGCAATCTAGCAAAGGTGGAGGACATAAACTATAACCTCAATTTACGCCGTTCCGAGCTACCTGCCTCCAACTTCCTCTTGCTCCCCATTGAAGACGACTTTGTGATATGAGTCTGAAGGTGGTATGATGTTGCTGCTCCTGTCCTTTTTTTAACTCTTGGTACCTCGACCAACCGTCATGTTCACTACAAGCGAAGTTAACTTTTTAAACCGTTAATACGACTGTAGCGAGAGGTGCCATTGGTATACAAATGGTTAAAGAAGGAAACGTCGTTCAGATTTATCTTCATGGGGAAACCTGCACGGCAAGTAGGAGGAATTGCTTTTTTCATGTTTCGATTATGTAACTAATAACCATATGTATTTTTGATTTAATACTATGTAATACGAATTAGTGTATTGAATTTCAAAACATCTAATATTTCAAATTGAAGCACTCGCTGAAGACATTTGCTCTAGTAACTGAAGTCCAATAAGCAGTTCTATTTCTTCCGTGCCCTGCCAGTGATATTTGAAATCTACGGTTTATTTTCGTTTTTGTTATCATTCGTGTCTAGCTGCTGTGTTTCTCAGAAAATTGAGACTGTATGTCGAGTTCATGTTCAATTTCTTCATAGAACCTCCCTTGAGTATATCTAGTCAGCATATTTTTACATTTTCATGTTGGATATTTTATGAGCAATTATAGAATACTAAACAGTTTCCATGGAAATTCCACTATTTAGATTTGACTAACTTAAAATTATTCTAAAGATGAAAATATTAAAGACTTATGACGAATTGTGTCTTAAATGAATGCTTTTTGTTTTAAATGAATGCTCCCAGCGTGGCCGACTGGTGAGGGTACCCGCCTGCTATGCGGTAAGGCCCGGGATCGTTGCCCGTTGTCACGGTATATTTGTGCCTGACCATTGAGAGCTAGAAGAACATGTCCAACAGCTGCTTAGTTGGACGCTTGGCATAAGTCACACCTCAACCACGCTCATTGGCATGCCCCTACGAGCCTCGACTTCAAGTTGCACACAGGGGACGGGAATCCAGCTTGAAGCATCACTGCTTCTCTGAAGATCTTATCGATAAGCACAATCACTATTCATAGGATGTTAACATTAAGAATTTAAAACCCAATGTATATGTACTGTATACTTTATCAGAAATAAAGTTCATTTATTTATGTATTTATTATTTTCATTAATATATACGGAACTACCATTCTATATTTTATCTACCGATAAGATGGCCCTGATAGTACCTGTTGAAATTACTTTGTTTAACAAACAATCTTTTATTTCCAATCAAGTACACAGTACATAGACATTTAGTACATTGGTTTTTAAATTCTTAAGGTTAACATTCTTAGAGTAAGGATGATGGTGAGCTCCATGCGACGATCCTGGGATGTGTCCATGGGCGATGAGTTGAGGTCTTACCGATAAGTGCGAGCTCACGGCGTGAAACGAGAAACAGCTCGTATTCATTGCCGGGTTTCGAACCCACACGCAGTCTTTCTGCACAAGCAGAGACCCGATACAGAACACGGGCCGCAGACCACTCGACTACGGTGGCTGCATTAAATGTGATAAAATTACGTATCTATGAAATTGAATACATATGTTAGTTTTATCCGTGGTACTATCATAATCTGAATATTTTTCATAAATGTCCTCGTATACAGAACTTCCATTCTGTACCGTATTTACCGATAACATGGCCATGTAAGAGAAGAAAGCTAATAACGGAAAAAATTGAGTATTTTACAGTGATCCGGCGCCTTTGGTATCCACAATACAGTGCTTATAATACATGCATTCCCGTTCTGATTTTAGTTCAATAATTTTTCTTCAGTAATAGATAGAAAGTAATGGGACGGACTCACACAGATAGAGAGAGATGGAGATACATTGTCGATTATATATGTAGATATCAGTAATATTGAAACTTGGTTAGTATACTGGGTGTTTCAGAATTAAGGCAACGAACTTTTTGGTAGGTATATGAAAATTAAAATGCGCGATTTTGATTTTAAGGGTTGAAACTCAAAGGGGAATCATAAGTAAACGATACAGCGTTGCATTGATTCGATGTAACCATCCTTATTACGAACTACAGCTTAAGTCTATTTACAAATGCACCGCAAGCGGCATGTATCCGTTCTTGTAGAATTGCTTCCCATTTCCTTTGCAGTTTTGTTTTGAGGGACTTAGGAGAAGTGTGAGGGGTAGCTAAGTCCCTTGTCTCTAAAATGGACCAGATAGAAAAGTCCAAAGAATTGAGGTTGGGTCTCCTTGCTGGCCATACATCTTTGCTTGTGAAAGATGGAGTGTTCCTCTGAATCCAGGTTTGGGTTACGTTGGAGCCATGTGATGGTGCTGAATCCTGTTGGATACAGTGTTCAGGTGAACCCTGAAAATGTTCTGTAGCCCATGATAGCAACTTTAATTCCAAAATAAGAGAAATGTACCGTTCTGAGTTCAGTTTAACCCCACAAGGCACAAAAATAAGCAGAGATCTTCCTGTGGCTGTCACAGCTGCCCAAACCATCACAAACTGTGCATTTTGACGTCTAGTATCAATTCTACTCTCGACTGAACTTGAACTCTAAACTTGGTCGTTCTGAAGGTTCACAACTTGCTGAATGCTAAATTTTTTCTCATTTGTGAACATCAAGTTTGGGAACGTGCCTTGAGCTTTCTCATTAAGGATGTTACGACTTCTTTCAGCACTCATTCTCTCATGATGTTCAGTAAACTCATGACGTTTCATCATTTTGTAAAGTTTCTTTCCGAGATCCTCCATCACTCAATACATTGAAGTTTTACTAACACCGGCTTTTGCTGCCAGTTCTCGATGGGATCAACGTGGGTTTCAGCGCACCTTCTCCCGCGCGTTTTTGATAAGTTCTTTTTGGTCCGAACACTTCAGTTGCGGCCTCGTCCTGGTTTATTAGAGGTTGTACCAGTCTCCTTAAACTTTTTAGCAATTTTTCAAACAGTTGAACGATTCATTCTTAACTTTTTGCAATTGGTACGTTACTCTCGTCTTCTTTGTTGAGCTTGATAACAATATTTCGATCCACAGCCATTGTATAACGTATGAATTTAAAATTCAGACACTTGAAATAAAAAGATTATCTTACTAACTTCAAAATAATATAACATTCAAATAACCAAACGTTGATTTTAAATGATTATTTAATATGCAAATCTGGTTGCCTCAATTCTGAAACACCCTGTATATTGACAAAATGATTTTCAATCAATGAGGTCAGATATTCTTTAAAGTGAAGACTAATTCTAGTTTCATGAGAGTTTGTATTGGCAATCTGTAGTGCGTTTCTTTAGCCCATTCCAAGCGGTGGAACTATATATGTATAGATCCTCCCAAGAATGATCCCATTCAGTGGAGCGTTTATGTATACAGGGTGGGCCAGAAAGGAAGTCCCATTAAAGAACTTTTATAACTCAAAACCTATTTGTGATAGAACACAAAACTTCATATCAAAACAATTAGGTATACGAATTCTACAAAAAAAAATAACATTCAAGTGTGGAAAACAATCTCTGTTAAGTGACGCCCGTTTTCGCGACAGTACATTTCTAACCTTTTTTATAAATTTTATCTAACCTTCGTTAATGTGTTGCCGTTAATTTGCCTGATTTCCTCTTGGATGTTTCTCTTTAATTGAGCGATTGTGGTAAGTTTATTAATGTAAACTTTTCCCCTGAGGTATTCCCATAGATAAAAGTCAGATATGCTTAGGTCCGAGGATCTAGACGGCCAGTTAACTTCCCAATGCCGAGAGATCAATTTTTGCGGAAACAAGCAATTTAAAAGAATTTTTGTTTCTCTTGCGGTGTGACTCGTGGCGCCATCTTCTTGATACCAAATGTTTCTCAGATGTCTTGCTTCAAGTTGAGGTTCAAGAAAAGTACTGATCACCTGAAAAATATTTGATTAACGTTAGTGCATCATCTTCAGCTTACGCAGACGCAAGATTATGCAAACAGTGATTGGAAAATAGAAAATGTAAACAGACTTAGTACACACTGAGCGAGACATATAGTAGGGGACAATAATCTTATTGTGACCTTTAATTTACTCAACTGCCATGATATACTGAAGAGAGAAAGCAAATTGTTGTCACCGCGGACGAACATATTATGTAAGTATTCATTGCAAATAGAAGCAAATACAACCAACGAGCGACTTGAAATGCAGTAACTTTTTGTCATAAAAAGATGCATCATTTATGGGATAAGTAAGTTTGGAAAGTTTGATTGTGCTTGGGGGATTTTTAAGCAACCAACTTTAACAAAACCTAATCTATCTGCCCGTGTGACCGTACTCGAGGAGAATAAAAGAACTCATGACAGGAAATCAGCTTGGTATTTAAAGAAGTTGGCACGAGAAATAGCTTGGGATATTCTCGAGAAGATTGAGCCAGTCCAGAGCTTCCAGAGGATGATTAGGCCAGTCCAGCTTCAGGGATGAATGGCCAGTCCAGAGCTACAGCGACCGTGGCTTGAGACTAGCACGAGTACAGTAAGTGCGTACCAGGTGTGGGTACCAGCAAGTGGCTTGTACAGAGAGTGATACCATTATTGCTACATTACCTCCTTCGTCCGCGACCGAAAGGTCGGTCCCGTTTAAGATTTATCTATAACGGGAAGGTAAGGTAATAGGGCGACCGCTTCGCGACTGCTGTTGAACAGGTTTGTTTGATATTACTGGGCGAGAAAAAGTTACAGTGTGAGTCCTCACGTTCAGTTCTGAAAGAGGAGTTGGCTTTGTTACAGATGTCGTCGAGGGTACCGCATCCACTCTAGGAGGCGCAACTGCTACACTGTTGGAAATAGGAGCATTGAAGATAATGAGAGGGTTACACTGTAGTTTACTAGGCAACGAAGCAGCAAGTGGGGACACGTACGACGGTCTGTACGTAGTCGGTTCTGTAGAAGGATGGCGAATCATGAAAGGGCTAGTTGTTTGAGAAGGGTACACAAGTACCTGAGCATCTGATACATAAGCAGTTTTTAGAAGATCGATTGATACTGAGTCGTGCTTGCCGAATTTTTCAATAATGAAGCATTTCGGTGTCCGCTTTAAGACTCTGAATGGACCTTCATAAGGTCGTATCAAGGCTGGCTTTACACCATCGACACGCACATAGACATGCTTGCAGTTCTGGAGCTAATACCCTCCAACCCATACTAATACCCTCCAACCTGTCAGAAGTATTAGTAGTGCGTGCGGAAACGTATTGTATATGCCTCATGCAATCTCTGAGACGCTCCGCGTAAGAGGTTTGATCTGCGAGGGAGAAAGGTTTTGAATGGTTAGGATTAACGATATCTCCGGGCAAGCGTAGTGTCTTGCCGTACATCATCTCTGAAGCAGTAGCCTGTTGATCCTGCTTATAGAGAATACGTAAACTTAACAATACGATCGGAAGTCTATCGATCCAATCTTAGCGACTATCTAAACATTTTAAGGCATTCTTTAGGTCTCGATGGACGCGTTCGATGAGGCCATTTGACTGAGGGTGAAAGGCAGTGGTGTAAAGTTTGGTTGTGCTTGGGGAATTTTAAGCAACTAAATTTAACAAAACCTAATCTAACTGCCCGTGTGACCTTACTCAAGGAGAATAAAAGAACTCATCCCAGGTACTCAGCTTGGTATTCAAGAAGTTGGCACGAGAAATAGCTTGAAATCTTCTTGGGATGATTGAGCCAGTCCAGAGCTTCCAGATGATGGTTACGCCAGTCCAGCTTCAGGGATGAATGCCAGTACAGAGCTATAGCGACTGTGGCTTGAAATGTTGCACGAGTACAGCGAGTACAGTAGGAGCAGTATGTGGCGTATAAGTGTACAAGTGCAGCGGGTATAGTATAGTGTAGTAGGTAGGTAAGTATAGGGCCGGCGAGTTCACAACGAGTGGGTTTCACAGCGAGTAGGTGGCAGACGGTCCCCCAAATTCTGCACGTAACGTGAAGTGATGAGTACATATACACGGATCATAACCACATCATATGTCCCATTAACAATTCCCAAAATATGCCAGGATAATGTGCAGAAGGCAGTACTGGTTCAGGATTACTAGCAAGCAACTCACCATTTAATCAGTTCTTGGTTTCACATTCTTACAGTGAGGTAGGAGTTTATTAAATTGATTTCATAAGTTATTGATAGAAGCAGAAATAACTAAATTATATCCATGGCATAAGTCTGAAGGATTGCATTGGGTTTTTTTAAACCAATTTTAGCAACATGAATCAGGAAAATTGACATTAGATAAAAAAGGTTCATTCTTATCCTTTCAATATTCATAAATCTGAGTTAAGTAATGACCACAAAATAATTGGAGTTTAGATCTTCAAAGAAGTAGCTTTTGGGTCTGTAATACTATTAATATTTTCCACATATAAAAGAAACACATGATAATTCTTAAGGTGACAAAATTAGGGATAAATGCTATAGCTGCATATCTAAAAAGAACAAGATTTTATGAACATCTACACCTGAGGAAATTGCAGGCTAGACTTATAACTGTCTTTAGGATTGACCTGTTCATATGAAGTTCTTTGAGAATAGTAATGGACACAATGTTTGAGAAAAATATTGAATCACTTACTACAGCACAGTCACTGATTTATCACAGTTTTCCAATAGAAACAATTCCTAAAAACTTGACTTGTTGTAATAACTCACGGTGAAGAAACAAACACTTGAAAAATCTAAACATCACCAAAGATCACAGATACACTGGCAAGTTTAACACAAAAATTAAGACAAGTCTAAAAATCCTTAAAACATAGTATGCTGACCTCCACTACGCACAAAACAGATTCAAGATAGCAACAAAGTCAGTGGCGTGGGATCAGGTATATATAGTAATGCGGACCGGAAACGAGGGTAAGATCCACGAATGTTGCCAGCCTAATAGTCCTTTGTTTTTTTGGAACGCTCAGATCTAATTATTTAATATAAATAAAATATATCCCTGGGTTGTCACTAACCTTGTTAAAGAGACTAAAAATAAGGCTAAAATTCTGTAATAATTATTACGACAATCTCTAGTAAGATTAATGAAATAAATGCTAACTTATATTTAATAAGATAAATGCTAACTTATATTTTAATGAGATAAATGCTTACTTATAATTTAATGAGATAAACGCTAACTTATATTTTAATGAGATAAATGCTAACTTATATTTTAACGTGCTATTACAGAGATATGAATGGTACATTGAGTGATACCGTTCATGCTACATTACCTCCTTCGTCCACGACCGAAAGGTCGGTCCCGTTTAAGATTTATCTGTAACGGGAAGGTATGGTAATAGGGCGACCGCTTTGCGACTGCTGTTGAACAGGTTTGTTAGATATTACTGGGCGAGAAAAAGTTACAGTGCGAGTCTTCACGTTCAGTTCTGAAAGAGGAGTTGGCTTTGTTACAGGTGTCGTCGATGGTACTGCATCCGCTCTAGCAGGCGCAACTGCTACACTGTTGGGAAAAGGAGCATTGAAGATAATGAGAGGGTTACACTGTAGTTTACTAGGCAACGAAGCAGCAAGTGGGGACACGTACGACGGTCTGTACGTAGCCGGTTCTATAGAGGGGTAACGAATCATGGAAGGGTTAGTTGTTTGAGAAGGGTACGCAAGTACCTGAGCATCTGATACATAAGCAGTTTTTAGACGATCGATTGATACTGAGTCGTGCTTGCCGAATTTTTTGATAATGAAGTATTTCGGTGTCCGCTTTAAGACTCTGAATGGACCTTCATACGGTCGTGTTAAGGCTGGCTTTACACCATCGACACGCACATAGACATGCGTGCAGTTCTGGAGGGCAGGGTCCAACCTGTCAGAAGTATTAGTAGTGCGAGGAGAAACGTATTGTATCTGCCTCATGCAGTCTTTGAGACGCTCCGCGTAGGAGGTTTGATCTGCGAGAGAGAAAGGCTTTGAAAGGTTAGGGTTAACGATATCTCCGGGCAAGCGTAGGGTCTTGCCGTACATCATCTCTGAAGCAGTAGCCTGTTGATCCTGTTTATAGAGACTACGCAAACTTAACAATACGATCGGAAGTCTATCGATCCAATCTTGGCGACCATCTAAACATTTTAAGGCATTCTTCAGGTCTCGATGAACACGTTCGATGAGGCCATTTGACTGAGGGTGAAAGGCAGTGGTGCCTATATTAGAACATCCTAACAGTGAAGAGATATCAGTCCATAGTTTAGAAGTAAATTGCGCACCACGATCATGCGTAATGTTTAAAGGTACTCCAAATCTGGAAACTCAAGAATGAACAAAGGCACGGACTACAGTCTCACTTTTAATATCAGGAATAGGGACAACTTCTATCCAACGTGAAAAACGGTCAATAAGAGTAAGTAAATACGAATGACCTCTCGATTGAGGCAATGGGCCCACCAGGTCAAGGTGAACGGAATCGAATTTATTTCCCGAAAATGCAAATGCCTGCAAGGCAGCATAATTGTGTTTGGTGACTTTACTAGCCTGACAATCATGACAGTGTTGCACGTACGGCTTGACGTCCTTGCGCATTGATGGCCAGACATATCGTTCAGCGATCAAACGTAGTGTTCGATCTATGCCTGGATGAGATAAAACATGATATTTAGCAATTGCTGTCCTACGAAGGGTAGCAGGTAAATAAATACGTCTAGGATTTGATGCGTCACAATACACGTCACCTGAGAGAGAAAGCTGCAAGTTATTAGTTTTGTTTACGAGAAATTCTTGCAGTTCAGGATCATCTTTTGGGGCAGCCATTATCCTAACTAAGGTAAGCTGTTCATCAGCTGGGAGGACTGAGATGGCATTTATTCTAGAGAGACAGTCAGCTACAGTATTGTCCGAGCCTTTAATATATCGGAGATCAGTAGTGAACTGGCTAATGAACGCCAAATGTCGTGCTTCTCTAGGGGAATGTCTGTCAGAGGGCATTTTAATGGCTGAGACCAGGGGTTTATGGTCAGTATAAATTACGAAATGTCTAGCTTCTAAAACATAACGAAAATGACGTACAGACATATAAATGGCTAATAATTCGCGGCCAAAAGTGCTATAACGTTGTTCAGCAGGTGAAAGTTTCTTTGAGAAAAATGACAGTGGAGAGGTTAAGGTACCTACTGTCTGCTGTAAAACTGCACCTACAGCTACATCTGATGCATCTACCACTAGGCTAAATTCAGCACCGAAGGCTGGATAAGACAATTCTGTTGTAGAGGTAAGGCGTTCTTTGATGGTCTCAAAAGCGGCTGAAGCTTCGTCAGTCCACACAACAAGGGTAGATTTTCCTCTACGTTTAGGTGTAATTAAACCTGATAGAGGGGCTAAAGTTTGAGCACAGTGTTTAATAAATCTATGATAAAAATTTACAGATCCAAAGAATCGACGCAATTGCTTCTGCGTTTCCGGTTTAGGGAAAGCGCGAATGGCATCAACTTTACAAGGCAACGGTTTTAAACCGGTTTGTGAGATTTCGTGTCCTAGATATTTTAAACTACTTTTTTCAAATTCACACTTGGCTGGGTTAATCAACAAACCATGAGTGCAAAGTCGATTGAATAAAATAGTCAGGTGCTCCTTGTGTTGTTCAGGAGTTGTTGATGCGATTAATACATCATCAAGGTACACGTACGCAAAGGGGAGATCTGACAAAATATTTGACATTTGTCTCTGGAATGTCTGAGGGGCATTCCGCAAACCGTAGGGCATGGTCGTGAACTCAAAAAGACCAAAGGGAGTGGTTACTGCAGTTTTAGTAATAGATGACTCGTCCATGGGAATCTGATGGAAGGCATGAGTCAAATCAATCTTGGAAAAGATCGTGGCTCCATGCAAGTTAGCACTAAAATCATGGAGGTGGGGAATAGGGAATCTATCAGGCTGAGTAACAGCATTAAGCTGTCGATAATCACCGCAAGGTCTAAAATTACCATCTGCTTTAGGAGTTGGCAAGAGTGGTGAAGCCCAAGGACTGTTAGAAACTCGGATGGTTCCTGCGTCTAACATAGTCTGAAATTCAGCCTTGGCTGCTGCTAAACGGTCAGGAGGTAATCTCCTTGGTCTGGAAAAGACGGGAGGACCAGTAGTTATAATATGGTGCTTAGTAGAGGTCAGATTTTCTTTTCTTATTAAATTAGGATTTATTAAAGCAGGGTATCTTGCTAAAATTCTTTCGTACTTGCACTCTTGATCTAAGGCAATCTTGATTGAGTGCAAAGAATGGGTAATGTTAACGCTAGCAAGAGGTTTCGACAGATTTGTATTTTCGCCCCTAATAATCTTATTTCTTAAATCAACGACTAGACCATAATGTGCTAAAAAATCAGCTCCTATGATTGGTTGGTCTACAGCAGCTACGGCAAATTTCCAAACCAGATTACGTCGCAAGCCTAAAGGACAGGTGTTGGTTTTTGAACCAAAGCATGCTATAGGCGTCCCATTAGCAGCTTTTAAGTTATTATTACCACCACGCGTTCGCTGACTGGCAGTGGCTGGTAGGATTGATACCGAAGATCCTGTGTCAATTAGGAAATCCAACCTAGTAAGGGGGTCTCCCATGATTAATAGGCGAGTGATGTTAGAACTGGACGACGTGTTACTCGCATTTACACGCCGTTGTGCCCGTTTCCCGGAACATAACGATGGTTTCTAGGACAAGAACGTGATGAGCATGTTCTAGAATTATCACCAAAAGTTTTATGATGCCAACATAATTCATCACGGGAACGTGAACTGGAGCGGGGTGCGGGAAG
>VCRD01006003.1:11374-28041 GCA_006783055.1 Trinorchestia longiramus
CTCAACTTGGTGAAACCACACTTGCGGGTCTGTGCTTGAAAATGCAGGCAACTGTACTCCACGCACCGTCGGGCGAGGAGCTACTGTATTATGAGCATTAACTCCTATATTATTATTTCCTTGATCCATTGTAAATTTGATTAAATTCTAGATGAGAAAAAAATTTTAGGTCTGGAGCAAAAATAAATTTTTCTCATGAAAGAATTTAAAAGATGGGACGGCTAAAAAATTTTTTTTGATCCAATCTCCACCCACTGTAAAAAAATGATTAACACAAACAACCGTGAAATACCACTATAAGTTGTACAGGCTATTCATGCAAGAATATCTTATATGATCAGATTTGCCAAGTCTAAATTTATCCTCAAGCAAGGCACAAGCAGTGTCACTCTGGTATGTCACCAATGTGAAGTTAACTTCATTGGTGCTATTTCTCACCAATGAACTCCACTAATTTTAATAAAGGGGTTCTATTATGATACTGCTGCTGTGACCTAGACTTGAGGTTAAATAAAGGCTGTCAGGTTTTAGACTCAGCTTTTATTCTTGCGGGCCAGAATGAGTAAATAAGGGAGTTCTTCGTTCTTCAACATGCATGGGATCTTGCCAAAAAGGGGGGTCCTCGGGGTGGAAGTGAAGACTCAGGTTGATCACAGGGAAGTAGTTCCAGCTGCCCGTGATTTGTGAAGATGAATGGTGTTAAGTGTTAGGGAGATTGATTCAACTCAGCCTCTGAGATGCAGAGGTATCAATATCTGTTTATTTCAGTCTTTGATTATGACTGAGTATGTGCCGTGCCTTAGTCAAGTCAGTAGTGTGTGTTAATTGGTGCTGATGACTTTGTAGCTCCTAAGTGTATCACTAATAGTGGGTGAAGAAAGGAATGACGGCTGCACAGAGGGATAAAAAGATGAGTACGATTTTCTAGAAGAAGCTCAAAAAGGCCTTGCTTAACTAAACCCTAACAATTCCAATCATTAAAGATGTCTTGCACTAGGAGCTTGCAATATTCACAATGTTCTGATGTTAACACTTTTAATACTGGGGGGGGGGAATTGGTTTCTTCATGATTGCTAAAGGCAATAAAACTCAAAACGGGGCAAACTGTCTTGAATGAAGATATATAAAAAGTTTATATACATAAAAACAGGAATAACTTAGAATAAAGAAGTACCAAAGAGGTATTTCTAGTTAATTAATATCGTGGAACAAGTCTAGTTAAGTGCAAGTTGATAGAATTAGCTGATCAGGCAATAGCTACAAATTTATTGGTTTTAGCTTTTAGGGATAGCTTTTAGGTCTGTAAAAGTATTAATACAGTCACTTTTCCCATATAAAAGAAGCACATAATAATTCTTAAGTTTGGTTTTAGTTCTAAAATCATAGTAACCTCATAACTAGGTTTCTAATCTCTGATGCATAAGAATAAAAATATCTTAAGCACACATATCTTAAATAGAATATGATTTTATAAAAATCTACACCTGAGGAAATTGTATACTAGACTAAATACTGTCTTTAGCAATGACCTATTTCAAATGAGGTCCTTTGAGAATAGTAATGAGCACAATGATTGAGAAAACTATCTATTATTACTACAGCACAGTCACTGATTTATCACAGTCGTCCGATAGAACAATTCCTACCACTTGACTTGCTTTAATACTTCACCAGAGAAGAAGTAACCACCAGGGGAAAATCTAAACGAACACCAAAAGAAATCAGATACCACTGGCAAGGTTAAGCATAAAAATTACAAGTCTAAAATACTTAGAATAACATGCTTACCCGCACCTAAGCACAACACACACGAATTTTAACGGCGACAAAAGCTATTGGCACCGGGGGCCGATATTTATACAGTCCGTACCGGAAACGCAGATTGAACGCTGCTCAATGTTGCCGACATCGGCGTCCTTAGATTTTTTGGAACACTTACAACTGATTTAATTACCATTAAAATACATCACAATGTTGTCACTAAAAATTATCAATACAAATGTAAAAATGAGACTATAAATTCTATAATGATCATTAGGCCGATTTCTCGTGAGATTAATGAGATTACTCCTAACTTAAATTGTAATGCAGGAGCTATTAAGGAGGGAATTTAAAGATATAGAGATGAATGGTTCATAGAGTGATACCATTCTTGCTACACATATAACTGCTGCAATTCAGCATCACAAATGAAAAAGAAATGGCTAACTGCATTTAGCAACAGGCACTGTTTGTTATGCAAAAAAAAATCTTACACTTGAGCACACTGAATTAAAAATATAAAAATTGTTTGAGGAACTTTCTTTCCAATGTTGGGTGGTGTGAAAACCTTTTATACCTACATTGAACACATTATAATGCTGCTGTAGACTAGACAACATTTTCTACATTCTACACTGAATGTTACATTTCCTGTGAATAAGTACCAGTTAAATCAATGAATTGACTATGCATGTAGAATGTTTTTTGTTATCTTACTGTATGGCCAGGACTCTATTGAGCAGGAAAGAATGGACATTTAATTCATCACAAACACAATGATGAGATAACTTCCTGGCTCACATGAAATACATATATACTGACACTTGTCAGTATCACACATGAATTCTACAACTATGCTTGTGCTAGAAAGCTGGTGATTGAGCAGGAAGTACTGAACACATTTAATTTATCACAGATATGGATGAGATACCTTCCTGGGTCACATGAAATACCTATACTGATACTTGTCAGTATCACACATAGATTCTACAGCTATGCTTGAACTAGAACGCTGGTGATTGAGCAGGAAGAAAAAGATATATTTAATTTATCACAAACACTGATGAGATAACTTCTTGGCTCACATGATATACATATACGTATACTGACACTTGTCAGTATCACACATAAATTCTACAGCTATGCTTGTGCTAGAAAGCTGGTGATTGAGCAGGAAGGCCTAAACACATTTAATTTAACACAGACATAGATGAGATAACTTCCTGGGTCGCATGAAATACCTATACTGATACTTGTCAGTATCATACATGGATTCTACAGCTATGCTTGTACTAGATCGCTAGTGATTGAGCAGGAAGAAAAAGACACATTTAATTTATCATAAACACTGATGAGATAACGTCTTGGCTCACATGAAATACATATACTGATACTTGTCAGTATCACACAAATTCTACAGCTATGACTGGCGACAGAATATTATATTAAATGACTCTAGTACCTTGAGCATTCTTCAGTGTCCTATGGATATCACAGTTGGCCTCCTGTGTGCATAGGCTATGACTGCATTTTTACAGTTATGATAATACACAATTAGAATAATGCTGATATTGACGGACTTATAGAGTTAAGTATACTCACGATTACGTTTTACACTTTACACAATGTCTTACATTTTTTGATTTGGTGTGGACTTAACACTGTTTTTAAGAACGATGCTGGCTACATGTGAATTCTATGGTGGCGGGAAAGATAAAGCTACACCGGCACACATGTGGCTAAAACTGCTGGAATCTCGGTATTACCGGCCAACGACTATCCCTCTGTCCCTTTTTCTCTAATGCAAGTTCTAATTTATTTATATTTATTTTATATCCTGACCTGTCAGGACAGTTTTGGTTACTGTACAGACACCAATGTTTACATCGCAACGGCAGGCACAAGAATGGGACCGGAACCAGAGAACGCGCCTAGAAAATGCATCTCTACCACTAGCTGACTCTAAACGCATTCTGTTACAAGAGTATTCATCACAGTGTTACACATTAACCTTAAACATACTAAAGTCGAACACATTCAAGGTGGAACATTTAAACATTCAACACTCCTTCTCACATTGAATGTGCTTCTAAAGAAAACTACACTTAGCTTCCTTCTCAGCCTAGAGAACTTCTTGGCCCTTAGACCCTTAGTAAATATATCAGCAAGCATATCATTCGAAGGACAATACACGAGATCAATTTCCTTAGTACAAAAGGCTACCTACAGCACTTTGGTATAAGTCTTTGTCACATTCCTCAAATTCATCTCAAGTTGTGACAAGGTCTGCATTAACATCTACAGGAGTAGCAACAGAATTTGCTTTATCCTTGCCAAACCTAGACAACAGGGCCTTAGTATAAGCAGACCGCTCTAGGAACACTTCATTTTTAGTTTGCATCACACCTACACCCATCCTCCAAATCTATCAGGAGCAGCTCTGTTCCTAATTGAACGACGGAGCTCCAACTCTCCTTCTGAATCCTCATGTTTTTCTTCTTGAGGGAAGGAGCAAGGAACAGACTCAATTTCTTTTGAAGGCTCCTTCTCAAATGACATAAACTGAGATTCATTAAATACCACATCTCTACTCAGCAAGACCTTTTTGCATTAAAATCATACAGCATGTATCCTTTAGTTCCACTCTAGAAAAGGAAGTCTATGGCTCTTGCCATCACAACAATTTTCACAAAAAACATTCTAATTTCCTAGAGAACAATCAAAACCTCTAACAAGATCAAGAGACTTCAATTTCTTAAGATTATCAAATCCTAGGTGACAAAATCTCTTGTGCCACAACAGGTCATCCGAGGAGACACTCGAGCATTTTGCGGCTACATGATAGGAACAATCTAGTCTATAAAGTCTTCCTACCTTATGACCAGCAACTATCCACTCGTTATTTTCATCTACAATCTCACATGTGCTTTTATTGAAATGGGTTTCCTTATGTTAGAAGGTTAGAAAAATCACAGGAGCATGATTACGCTAACCAGGTTTATTTCAATTAACACAGTTTGGTTATAGTACAGACACCAATGTCTACATGGCAACGGCAGGCACAAGAATGGGACCGGAACCAGAGAACGCGCTGAGACAATGGTTCTCTACCGCTAGCTGACTCTAAACGCATTCTGTTACAAGAGTTTTAGGACCTCGGAAATATCTTAATTAATCTAGAATGATCTTAGAGTCGATATAAAAATATAATGTATTTTAGTAATATTTTTGGAGTTAATTTTTATACGTTTCACGTCATTTGAAACTAGTATTTTAAAGTTAAAAATTCAATCGTAGTGTCAACTTCAAATTTTAACCCTCGTTTATAGAACACCATAGTCAACCACGAGACAGTAATTTTATTTTAATTATTATTCGCTTTCATTGACGCTTTCTTTATTTTAATTAATTTTTATTCGCGCTTTCAGTCTCTCTAACGGGTAAGTTTTCCATTGACCATGTGTTAGGAAGTAATGCGTTTCACTCACCTACCATATATTCCCTAAACTTATCATTTTAGCTTTGCCTAGATATGAAGTTGTGCTTTGATTTGCATTACTCCAAGATTTATAATTAATCCAAATATAGAACACTTTGAATATTAACTTTTGCATCAGCTATCAAATTCATTGTATACAGGGTGTCTCAAAAAAATGTACTCACACTTCGAATGACGAGATCCTTTATTTATGAACATACAGTGAAATAGAATAGCTTCGAATACAGAAGACAAATGTGATTAAAGAATCATGTTCGCAAATGTTCGAATTGATGACCATTATTGTCCAGACAACGCTGATAACGCACACCAAGGGTGCGTTACATTTACATTTTTTTGAGACACCCTGTAATTTCGTGTGGCATAATGTATAAATTAGTAATTGGCACCTCAACGGCGACGCCTGAGCTTGAGGGAGAGACGATGCGGGGGCAGCGCCAGTCNCCCCCCCCCCCCAGTATTAAAAGTGTTAACATCAGAACATTGTGAATATTGCAAGCTCCTAGTGCAAAACATTTTTAATTATTGGAATTGTTAGGGTTTAGTTAAGCAAGGCCTTTTTGAGCTTCTTCTAGAAAATCGTACTGATCTTTTTATCCCTCAGTGCAGCCGTCATTCCTTTCTTCACCCACTGTTAGTGATACACTTAGAAGCTACAAAGTCATCAGCACCAATTAACACACACTACTGACTTGACTAAGGCACGGCACATACTCAGTCATAATCAAAGACTGAAATAAACAGATATTGATACCCCTGCATCTCAGAGGCTGAGTTGAATCAATCTCCCTAACACTTAACACCATTCATCATCACAAATCACGGACTGCTGGAACTACTTCCCTGTGATCAACCTGAGTCTTCACGTCCACCCCGAGGACCCTCCTTTTTGGCAAGATCCCATGCATGTTGAAGAACGAAGAACTCCCTTATTTACTCATTCTGGCCCGCAAGAATAAAAGCTGAGTCTAAAACCTGACAGCCTTTATTTAACCTCAAGTCTAGGTCACAGCAGCAGTATCATAATAGAACCCCTTTATTAAAATTAGTGGAGTTCATTGGTGAGAAATAGTACCAATGAAGCTAACTTCACATATGTTTCTAAGCAATACTCGTGCTTTGATGTGTCAATCATGGTAGTTTACTATAATTTTGAGTAAGAAATTTGCAAGGCAATTCCCTTTTGTGTAGAGACACTCAGGCATTTAAATGTGATGTATAAGATATTTTTTCTTTAACACTGTGGTTGGTAAACCTAAAGTCATTTATACCTGAACCTTTAATTATATGCTTTCCTTTCTAAAGGAATTATCTTCATGTTAGTACTGTTTCAAAAGGAAATTATATTTGTTTGTACAAGTGGCAGTAACTTGTTACTTGAGCTGCAACTGTGAGATTAATTGTTTGAACTGTATTCTAGTGTAGGCATATTGAAAAGACAATCATGCGTGCCATCTCGGATGCCAGTATTATCTCAAGTAGTATTTTAATTTTAAGTTAAATAATTAGTTCTGTAAACGTAATTTGTGATTTGTTCTCAGATCATGGCTTTCAATAAACCCAACTTCCAACGACCTCATCATATATCCTACGGGACACGCTTAAGTCCTGGACAAAAACTGTGTTCACTGAAATAAACCTGGTTAGCGTAATCACGCTCCTGTGATTTTTCTAACCTTCTAACAGCATTGTCTACGGTTAGAAGACATCCAGTCGTTACGTGGAGCTCCGCTGACAGACGACCGAGCCAAATCGAGGTGAGCAAATTCGTGTTAGAAAATACCGTAGAGTTGCAACTACTAGTCTTAACAATAAGCTATCTAGGCATATTACAACATGGCGAGTGGTATTTCAAGAGACTTTATCAAGCCATTTACTGGCGAAAGTGATGTAATGACTTGGTTAGAGAAAGTCACCTTGGTTGCTCGACTACAGAAAGTATCTGATTTAGTTATGTTTCCCACATAGTATCTAGAAGGTGATGCGCTTGCATTGTATATGGAGTTGAGTGATGGGGACAAAGCAAGTGCAGATAAAATCAAGTAAAAATTGCAGATTGCCTTTGGTGACGATCCGTTTGTTGCATATGATAAACTTCTCAACATGAAGTGGGCTGGAGAACCTGTAGATGTATTTGCTAATGAACTTAAACGCTTGGCGAGGTTGGCGATGCGTGGTGATGCAGGGCTAGACAGAGCAATCAAGCTGTCCTTCATCAAAGGATTCCCAGATCATATTAGTGTTGATCTGAAGCGGATACCCAACGTGCTGAAACTGGAAATTAGTGAATTGATTGCTCAAGCCAGAATTCTAACTGCCAATCAGCGGGGCGGCGTAGCCGCCGTGACGGTTGGGGAAGCGATGAGAGAAAAGCAGAGTAAAGCCGGCAGCGGNGACCTCACATGATTAGGAATTGTAACGAGCAAGTGGTGAGATGTTTTAAATGCAACAAGCTCGGTCATATTGCCAGTAAGTGTCATGAGTAAACTTCGGGAAACGAGTGAGGGATAACTATTGCGCCTGCAGTTATGCTGCCGAGGTGAACGCGTGTGGAGGAAGATTACCAATTGTTGAAGTATTAGTTAACAAAGAGCCTGCAATGGCGTTGGTAGACACAGGATGCACGATGACCGTCGTCCATTCTAAGAACATAGCTCAATATGATGGTGATGCGAGCATCAGTGCTTTTGATGGTCGAAAAGTGAAGTGTAAAGTGGCAAAGCGTGTGAAGATAGTCGTGAAAGGAGGAGTGCCGGTGATCACGAAAGCTGTGATATCGGACCGGCTTGTGGACGGCGTGGACGTAGTACTTGGGACTAACGTCGTCGACAGGCTTGGTAGCGTGACAGTTAAGCGCGGGAAAGTGGAATTTGGCTCAGAGAGGATAGAAATGGCGTGCCCGGCAATAGAGCAGGCCACGAAGAAAGAGGAAGTGCAAGGGCAGTTAGTCATTGATGACTCAGACTTTAATGCAAAATTTAATGGGGAGCATTGGACAGTGAAGTGGCGTTGGAAGAATGATCAACCCGTTACATTACGTAACACAGTAAGTTGTAATGAAGGGACGGTAACGGGTGCAGAAAAAGAAGAGTTCGAAAAGGAAATTGACAGATGGATTACAGAAGGTATTTTTCTACCGTGGGAAGAAACTGCCACTACAGGTATTCTCGCGATGATGGCAGTAGAACAGCCAACAAAGAACAAAGTAAGGCCAGTGTTGGACTTTCGCGAACTCAATACGAATGTTGCGTGCCATACTGGTGATGATCTGATTGATTGCTGCGACGAAACATTACGCAAATGGCGGCGTACGAGCGAAAACATGTCAATAGTAGACCTGAAAGCAGCTTATTTGCAGTTACGAGTTGATAAGGAACTGTGGCGCTACCAGTTAGTAAAATATAAAGGGCAAACGTTCTGCCTTACGCACTTAGGTTTCAGACTGAATTCTTCACCGCGCATCATCTCAAAAGTGTTGAAGCACGTGTTGAGCATAGATGATACAATTAAAAACGCCACCAGCTCGTATATCGATGATATCCTCGTTGATAAAACCATAGTTTCAGTTACAGAAGTAGTCAGCCACCTTAACAAATTTGGGTTGATAACGAAAGCACCGGAAGCATTGGATGGAGGGGCAGTGCTGGGGCTGCGGTTGTCAAAAGTCGGAGAGGAGCTTATGTTTCACAGAGGCAATAAAATACTGGAAATCGCCGACGCGCTCACAAAAAGGGAGTTGTTTTCAGTCTGCGGGACACTGGTGGGGCACTACCCTATAACGGGGTGACTACGAGTCGCCTGTAGTTATATTAAAAGAAGGGCCGAAGGATCGCACTGGGAAGACTTTGTAGGCGAACATGCAATGCCCATGATTAGGGAAGTAATTGAAAGGGTAAAAGTAGAAGATCCAGTAAGAGGAAGGTGGTCAGTGCCTGATATCCAGCATGGAGTGGTATGGACAGACGCAAGTAAAATCGCGCTCGGAGCGATGTTGGAAATAAATGGCAAGGCCATTGAAGATGCGACGTGGCTCAGAAAGAAAGAAGATTTCAGTCATATCAATGTTGCAGAGTTGGAGGCAGTGTTAAAGGGAGTGAACTTAGCACTTAAGTGGGGCATGACCTCAATAGAGTTAAGAATTGATTCTGCTACTGTGGCAGCGTGGCTGCAATCTGTTGTACGCGCCGAGAAGCGCGTCCACACGAAAGGCGCCGCGGAAATGCTCATTAAACGAAAGCTGGGAAACCTTAGAGAAATGATGATTGAGTTTGGACTAAAAATCCAGATTTCACTGGTGCTTACTGATAAGAATAAAGCGGACGTGTTAACTCGCGTGAAGAAACGGTGGCTGTGCGAGCTCGAAGTAGGCGGCAACGATATCGACGAGCATGAACAGGTTTATTCTAGTGCATATACGAATATTATAGATGTGCATATTAAACACCACGTTGGAGTCGATCGAACCCTGTATTTAGCCAGGAAAAAGGATCCAAATGTTTCACGAGAGGACGTGAAAAGAGTTGTGAGATCATGTGAACGATGTCAGTCAATTGATCCTGCTCCTTTGAAGCACGAACCAGGAGAAGTAAGCGTGAAAACCAATTGGAGCCGCTTGGCCATCGACGTCACACATTATAGAGGACGACCCTATTTATCTATGGTTGATTGCGGTCCAGGACGCTTTGCAGTGTGGCGAGAACTGAGAAGAGAAAACACGCAATGCATCGTCACAGAATTAACCAATATCTTCTTGGAAAGGGGCCCAGTCGACGAGCTATTGATGGACAACAGTACAGTTTTCCGGTCTCAGATGTTAACAGATATGCTGCGAGAGTGGAATGTTGAAAGAGTGTTTAGAGCTGCGTACCGACCTGCAGGAAATGGAATAGTGGAACGGCACCACCGGACGGTGAAAGTAGTCGCAGAAAGAGGAAGAATTTCGCCAATTGAGGCTGTGTATTGGTACAATAGCACGCCTAGATCTGGGCAAGATGAGCTGTCTGTGCCTCAACGCTCGGTGTATAAATACGAATGGAGGTATCCGTCAGTACGTCTGACAAGAGTAGAAGGAAGCCAACATAATGATTCGGCAATACGAGCGGGAGAAGAAGTGTGGGTAAAACCACCCAATGCAAACTGCACTACACAGTGGGGCGGAGGCGTGGTAACAGGAGTGATCTCATTGTCCTGACAGGTCAGGATATACAATAAATATAAATAAATTAGAATTTGTATTAGAAGAAAAAGGAACAGAGGGATAGTCGCTGGCTGGCAATATCGAGACGCTTTAGCCCCAGCGCGCCGCCAGGCGTCGCTTGGTACTTCCCGCCAACCACCAAAGAAACACGTATTCAATATCGTTCTCAAAAACAGTGTTAAGTCCACACCAAATCAAAAATGTAAGATATTGTGTAAAGTGTAAAACGTGATCGTGAGTATACTTAACTCTATAAGTCCGTCGATATCAGCATTATGCCAATTGTGTATTATCATAACTGTAAAAATGCAGTCATAGCCTATGCAGACAGGAGGCCAACCGTGATATCCATTTGTGACATTAGGAATGCTCAGGGGGCTAGAGTCATTTAACATAATATTCTGTCGCCAGTTATAACTGCAGAATCTATGTGGGATACTGACAAGTATCAGTATATGTATTTCATGGGAGCAAGAAAGTTATCTCATCCAAGTTTTGATAGATAAAATGTGTTTAGTCCTTCATGCTCAATCACCAGCTTTCTAGCACAAGTATAGCTGTAGAATTATTGCATATATACTGAAAAGTTCCTAAGACAATGTTGTGTGCTTTATTGAGTGTGTTTTAAGTCTGTGATTTTTCTACATCAGGAAGAAAAGTTCCTTAGACAATTTTGAGTCCTTTATTGAGTGTGCTCTAAGTGTAGGATTTTTCTGTGTAACAGTGTCTAATGTAGACAAATGATTTCTGGTCTACAGCAGCATTCATAAGCAATACCCGTGTTTTGATATGTCAATCATGGTAGTTAACTATATTTTTGAGTAAGAAGTTTGCAAGGCAATTCCATTTGTGTAGAGACACTCAGGCAGTTAAATGTGATGTACAAGATATAATGTGTTCAATGTAGGTATAAAAGGTTTTCACACCACCCAACATTGGCAAGAAAGTTCCTCACACAATTTTTATATTTTAATTCAGTGTGCTCAAGTGTATGATTTTTTATACAACAAACAATGCCTGTTGCTAAATACAAGTAGCCATTTCTTTTTTCATTTGTGATGCTGAATTGCAGCACTTATATGTTTTAACACTGAGGTTGGTAAACCTCAAGTTATTTATACCTGCACCTTCAGTTATCTAGATGCTTTCCTTTCTAAAGGAATTATGTTTATGCTGGTTCTGTTGCAAAAGGAAATTAGTTACATTCTAGTGTATGCACATTAAAAAGATAGTCATGTATGCCATTTCAGATGCCAGTACTACATATGTCAAAGTATTTAATTTTAAGTTAAATAATTAGTTCTGTAAACTTAATTTGTGATTTGTTCTCAGATCACGGCGTTTAATAAAGCCAACCTCCAACGACCTCATCATTTGGGACACGCTTAAGTCCCGGACACTCATCAAATAATATTGATGTGGATGGGGTGCCAAGACACATATTTGAAGTGCGCTCAGTAGTTAATCCTTTACCCCGAGACGAAGAAGCTAGGGATGAGAGAGGTGGGGGCTGTCATCGGTCCAAGAGAAGCAAATGAAAGTTGAACAAAGTGGGGGTGAGAATGAACCACAGCAGATGAAGAGAGATAGAAGACCTCCCGCCTGGATCACCGACTACATTACAGTTTAGATGTTTAAATTATCATTTAGATGTTGATAGATTATGGGAGTAAAGGTAGTGACAAAATGTCGACTCTGTAGCAGTAAGTAATTTATCTAAAGTATTGTGATTTTAAAATCACGTGGAGATGTGGCATAATGTATAAATTAGTAATTGGCACCTCAACGGCGACGCCTGAGCTTGAGTGAGGGATGATGCGGGGGCAGCCAGTCGTGGGTTGAGCTCTGTCGTGTGCGAATCGGGACGGTGGTTGTGTGAGCGAGAAACGGGTCAGGTGCAGTTTGTAAGATGGTTGTTCGTTGGAAGTAGTCGTTGTCGTGGAGATTTGTACTCGTAAGATATTAGGCTAAGTAGATTCAGTTACTAACACTAGTATAGGGATAATAGTCGCGTGAGTAGAGGTTGTGTGTCGCGGTCGAAGATTGTTGATGTCGCATCGTCTACGGTTAGAAGACATCCAGTCGTTACGTGGAGCCCCGCTGACGGACGACCGAGCCAAATCGAGGTGACCAAATTCGTGTTAGAAAATACCGTAGAGTTGCAACTACTAGTCTTAACAATAGTATTCAAGGAAGTTGGCACGAGAAATAGCCTGGGATATCCTTGGGATGATTGAGCCAGTCCAGAGCTTTCCGATGATGGTTAGGCCAGTCCAGCTTCCAGAGCTATAGCGATCGTGGCTTGAGACTTGCACCAGTACAGCGAGTACAGTAGGTGCAGAGCGTGGCTTGTAAGTGTACGAGTGCAGTAAGTGGCTTGTGAGTGTACAACGAGTGCAGCGAGTCCAGTGAGTGGCGTATACCAGCGAGAGTAGTGAGTGAGTGGCAGACGGTCCCTCAAATTCTGCACGTAACGTGAAATGATGAGTACATATACATGGATTATTCTCCTTGAGTAAGGTCACACGGGCAGTTAGATTAGGTTTTGTTAAAGTTGGTTGCTTAAAATTCCTCCAAACAGCAAAACTTTACAGACGCAAATTCGATACGGAGCACCGCGTCCAACACAGACTGTCGATAAATTAGACCCAGCGTTAGAAACGTGCGCACATGTGTATGTTCGTGTTGATGCCGTGAAGCCTGCTCTTACGCGCCCTTATGAGGGTCCCTTCCTCGTCATAAAACGCACTGCTAAATACTTTATTATCGAGAAGCACGGAAAGCAGGACTCGGTCTCTATTGATCGCCTGAAAGCCACGTTTGTATCGGACGCACCCATACCTAATAATCTCCCTCCACCTGATGTCACTGATCTTTCTGTCGATGATAAATCTCTGCTGAAACCACCTGTGCGTAGACTTGAATTCGCTTCGCAACTTGCTGCATCGCTCCCTAGCACTAGGTATACCTTGTAATCCTTTCCTTATTCCTAGCTGGTCGTTGGACACTCATTCTTGCCATTCTAATACGCCAGTTGTGATCTCGAGACAACCTGTTTCCACTAATGCAACACCTATTACTCACCTGTCAAAACTTAACTTGCAGACTCGTACTGTAATCTTGCCTAAACCTGTTCAAGTCTCCGATAGACCCCCGATCGCTCGACGCGAAGTGGTCGCAAGGTAACGCGTCCTCTGCGCTTTAGCTAAGTTTTTAGACCGACTTTCCAGTCTCGAAACGAAGAAGATATTGTAGCATCACATCGCTGTTCATGCTCCATTTTCAAGTTATGCGTATTAATTGATCGCGTACAAATTAAATCGTACTTTTTACAATAAATTTCTTGTATGTTGTGATTAGGTTTTTGTAACTTTAAGTGAGATTCTTGTAAATTTTTAATTATAAAAATTCGCTGTATTTTGTAAAACCATTCTTAGTACGAAAGAACTGTCGCTATGGTTCTTGCTTAAAAAAGTCACCCCTGAGAAGACATCGAAATTCTGAATCGCAACTCAGGGGCGTGGCTGGGAGCTGTTAGGAGATAACACCATAAGTGTACAGTGCCTTGAAGTTTGTGTTTTTTTTTCTTTTTTACCGTAAGTCTAGAATTAATTGTGTTTAGGACTTAGATGTATTTCTTAGCCTCATTAAATTTTTCTAGAAATATTAGGTGTAGGATTGTTCATATCATTTGTGTTAATTTTTGTATAATGTGCGTATGTGGGGACGAACTATGGTACATCCCTGAAATAACCAAGTTTTAGGACTTGTATTTTGAGATTTAATAGAACAACTTGTGGTCTTAACTAGTACTGAGAGTATTTCTTATCTAATCTTCAAATCTACCTTACTTTCTGTTAAAAAATTCACCTGCTATGTTGAGATTTTTTATTGCTCATCATTAGTCATATGTTTCTTAATTTTGCTGTATAAGCTCTCTCTGCATTACTCCTGTAGTGGCTTAGTCACCCCTTAACGTGACACAGCCTCCTCGTATTTTCTCCAGCAACTAGTGGCTTAGTCACCCCTCAGTGCAAATCTCCATTTACGTCATTTCTAATTTAGTTACCGCTAGATTCCAATCCAGTCCACCAAAGTGTTCAATAATCGTAAGTCGTACCGATGTAACGTTTATCAATAAATGAGTTCCAACTTCTACTCGGTGTTTCGACCTTATACACTTGAGTAGAAGCTTATGTAAGACCGCTACCGTAGCAGGCTATAACTAGAGATCACAAGCGCTAACCGACTCACAGGGCGTCTACCTCGAGTAGACGTAAGGAACGATCTCAAAACAGTTGCCTTAACGGAACCTCACGGCGCAGGTAGCACACCAAAGGTCTTGCACTCCAAATATTTACTTGAAATACTTTCCTTTTACTGTTCAATTGACACAGTGAAATTCTTTTATAACCTGTTTTCTTTATTGTTCAAATTCTCTGCACACTTCCTGAATAGAAATGGGATCTGCTGAATATGGTGTAGCTAGACCATAAATTGGATTACTAGATTTAACCACAGGCTGAAAATTGTCTTAAATCACAAACTTGCCTTTACATTGCATTCTATACTTGGAAGTAGAGATTTTTATAAACATGTATTCAGCTTAAAACTATATTGATTTCATTCCCTTGTAAAATAGATATATTTTATTTTTTATTCATTGTATGTTGCTTACTTGGAAGTATAGAATTCTTATTTAACATTTCCCATCCAGGTATTATTGATATATCATTCCCTCTCAATACTATTGTAGTTTTTTATTGCAAATATTTTCATCTCAGGTCATATTTATCAAAGTCTTAAATATCAGGGATTAACCATAATATTATGGTTTACTAGATGATATCCGCTGAATAAAGATATCCATAACATGCTATGTTATCACTAGTTTGTATCCTTCATTTTTTTTACCATGTCTTAGGATGTTCAATATTTCTGTACAATGTTTAGGATGTATTTTATTCTTGCTCTAATTAGAATGTTCGAATTATTTTATATAGAAACTTTTGTTCATGTTAGGTTGCTCTATTGTGCCTGTATCATAGCAATATTGCAGGATTATGGAAATTATCCTTGTGGTTAAAGATTTTGGTCTTGCATACTGGAGCAACCTTTTCCACGAGACTCCTTATTGTCTGTTCAACAATTGTGCTCATAATTTTTAGTTGATATATGAACCAAATAATCATTTCCATCTCTAGATTTAATTGATCCTAAATCAAACATTAAGAATCGACTTTGTTCAGTAGATGAAACTGAGTTATTAAAACTCAAGTATCTTTTCTAAAATTCCATGTTCACTGAAACAACTTTTGCTCAGTTTCTAGTCTTAAAAAATAGACCTTTTTATTGAGGATTAGATTCCTTGTTTATTTAAGGGGGACTTACATTTTCATCTCTCTATAAGATTATATTCCAGCTCTTGAATATTTTGAGATTGGACTGCCTTACTACTGCATTTCATTCTGATTAGCCTTGTCATTGCTTAGGTTTGCTACGGGTAATGCTTGTGTTTGTTTATGTTTGTGAAGAGGTGAAAATTAAGCTCAACCTTCTCTTCCAGATACCTGGGGGTCCTGCTCTCAGCGCTCATTGCTCCCACTCACCTCATCGATGCTTTAGCATCTCTTTTCTCACTGCTCCCATCTCGTCGATGCTTTAGCATCTCTTTTCTCTCTCCTCTCGAGTCTCATCGTTGCTTTTATATCTTAACGCTTGATCATATTCCTGATCATATTCCTGATCATATACCTGATCATATACCTGATCATATACCTGATCATATACCTGATCCTATTCCTGATCATATTCCTGATCATATTCCTGATCATATTCCTGATCATATTCTCGATCATTACTTCTAGTTCCCAATCTCTTTCACTCCTGGACTACGGATGTCTTCTGTCCACCAGCTGCCCTACGGATCACTAAATAAACAAAAGCTGAGTACCCGTCGTATTGTTAAGTTTTGGTTGTGCTTGGGGAATTTTAAGCAACCAACTTTAACAAGCCTAATCTAACTGCCCGTGTGACCTTACTCAAGGAAATAAAGGAACTCGTCAACAGGAACTCAGCTTGTATTTCCAGGAAATTGGCACGAGAAATAGCTTGGAACTTCTTGAGATTCTTGAGCCAGTCCAGAGCGTCCAGATGAAGGTTAGGCCAGTTCAGCTTCAGGTAAGAGTGGCCAGTCCGGAGCTATAGCAA
>VCRD01006005.1:0-19615 GCA_006783055.1 Trinorchestia longiramus
ATTAGGGAAACTATGGTCGGTTACTATGCATTTAGGAGCAAGAGCTTTACCTACTACTTTTCTGTAATTTACTAACACTTTCGCGCTTATCAACAAATTGTTTGAATATGTTCATTTTTACCACAACTGTGATTGTGATGCACATTGAGGTAAATATGATATAATGATTTTTATAACACGGTGAACTATCAGGAATGCGTATTACGTTAGGGAAAAAAGAGGAAAGATAACACATGAAAAAGTGCAATGAAATAGTCTAGCTGTACTCAAAAGAATTGATGAAACGGTGCATTATGAGGAAGTTCTTAGCCTTAATTTGATATGAAAATGATGTTTGTGGGATGAATAGATGAGAAGTTATTACCTAGACCGGAAGGTATAAATATCATTAGTGGAGTCCAAAATTGGTGTCGAGAATTGACGTGTCCCATGCTACTAAAGGTTAATAGTAGGAGATTTTAATTTACCTGCGGCAAATGTCTATGTTATTAGCTTTAATTTGATATGTGAATGAAGTTTGTGGAATGAATAGATGAGAAATTATTACTAGGACCGGAAGGTATAAATATCGTTAGTTGAGTCCAAAACTGGTGTCGATGATTGACGTGTCTCATGCTATTAAAGGTTGATGGTAGGAGATTTTAATTTACCCACGGCAAATGTCTATGTTATTAGCTTCAATTTAATATGTAAATGAAGTTTGTGGAATGAATAGATGAGAAATTATTACTAAGACCGGAAGGTATATTTATCGTTAGTGGAGTCCAAAACTGGTGTCGAGGATTGACGCGTCTCATGCTATTAAAGGTTGATGGTAGGAGATTTTAATTTACTCACGGCAAATTTCTATGTAATTAGCTTCAATTTGATATGTAAATGAAGTTTGTGGAATGAATAAATGAGAAATTATTACTAAGACCAGAAGGTATAAATATCGTTAGTGGAGTCCAAAACTGGTGTCGAAGATTGACGTGTCTCATGCTATTAAAGGTTGATGGTAGGAGATTTTAATTTACTCACGGCAAATGTCTATGTTATTAGCTTCAATTTGATATGTAAATAAAGTTTGTGGAATGAATAGATGAGAAATTATTACTAAGACCGGAAGGTATAAATATCGTTAGTGGACTCGAAAACGGGTGTCAAGGAACGGCGTACCCCCAAGTGCGGGTGGTTAAGCAAAGAGGGTTAATTTATAGTTATGCAGTGAAAGGAGGTTATTAGATTTAATTTAAGACCAAACTGAAGGTTCTACAATGTATAGGACGAAAATAATTAATGAAACTGTTTGTTTCAAGAATTTTTCTGGAGATCTCAAGATTTTTAAGTTCGGGTTGAGTTCGGTGTCGAGATTGGTGTCGAGATTTTCCCTCCGGTCCTCAGTTGACCTTGAGCGATTTTGATGTGTGCACCCGCGTTGTATCTGTGCTACAGTGGACACCATCAAGTCTAATTTTCAATAGCCCTAAACATGGATCCTCAGAAGAAGAAAGCAAAATGGAATAACCAGTCATTCAATAAGGAATGGTTGAATGACCCAGACTTCAAAGTCTGGCTAGAACAAGATAAACACATCGAAACTTCAAGCTATTGCAAACTTTGAATACTGTACCGTGAAAAATACAAACAAATCAGCTTTGATCAAGCATCAAGCTTCTGCCAGACATACTGTAAAACCAATTTTGCAACTGCAAAATCTTCTACCAGTATTACTCAATTTATTAGAAAATCAACACTAACAGAATCAGAAGAAATAGCAAAAGGTGACTTGCCCATGGTAGGATTTTTTTCTGAGCACGACATCCCATTTGTTCAAGCAGATCATTTCACAGATTTAGTGAAAAGAGTATGTGCTGATAGCCAAATCGCTAAAAAACTAGCAATGAAAAAATTAAAGTGTCTTCTGTTATACAAGATGCATTGCTTCATATGAAAAATTAGTGCTAAATGAAATTTGAAGAAATCAAAAATTTTCAATAATAATTGATGAAAGTACTGACATTTCTGCAAGTCATATACTAGCAGTGGTTGTGCGATTTTTCGATTTGAAAAAGTTAGATGTAGTTGATGCTATTTTTGATTCAATTGCAGTAGAAAATGGTATTGCGTAAAGCCTTTTTGATGCCGTAGAAGCGGTCTTTGAAGAAAGAAATGTTCCTCTCCACAATATTGTTGGCTTTGGAAGTTACAATTATTGCTCTACGTACGATGATGGGGAAATCAGTGGCGTTCAAAAACTGTTAGCAGATGAAATTCCGTCAGTTTTTATTATGGGTTGTGTCTGCCACTCGTTTGCTCTTTGTGCAAGTAAGGATGTCGGCGTTCTACCTCCATATTTAGAGCGTTTCATCAGAGACATATCAACCTATCTTTCTCGAAGTAGAAAGAGAATAATAGACTTCCATCTCATTCAAGAAGTCACGAAGACAGTGCATCATAAAATTCCGAAACTGGCACAGACAAGATGGCTCTCGCGCGAAAGCGGAATATCATCTATTCTGGAGCAATACGATGCATTGGTCCTTTTCTTTCAGGGTGAACAGAAGACAAATGACGTTGATGCTGTAAGAATATATACGAGACTTTAAATCACCATGGAACGAAACCAATGCTATTATTTCGATTGTCATCAAAACAGTACATGAAAAGAAGTTCTTCAAACTGTCTAAACTGGGAGCCGGAGAAATCATTAATAAAGATGGTTGAAGACGGAACTATTTATCAGTTGTATGACGCCAGACTCAAAAAACAGAAGGAAAAGAATATAATAAGTCTATATGCTGTAGAAGAGGAAAATAATGAAGAAAATGATTATTAACTATGGCAAGTGACGTTAAATTTTCCGTTTTTTTTAAACATTTTTGATATCATGTGAAATCTAGGGAAATTTAGTTGGTCATCCTTGGGAAATCGTAAAATCTGAATGGCAGCCCTGCTCTCAGCAGTCGCCACAGTACAGTAAAGAGAAGTACGATCATATGGGGGGTTACCAATGACCACCCCAACAACGGTTTTCAGGCGGGAACGTAATCCATGACGTAATAATTGTATCTTGGCGCTGATTGATAAATTTTTGAATAAGCGGGCTTCGGCTTCAAACGCCGAGATGATAGAAAACACTCACGGGCTCAGCTGTCTTCGAACGTATGACCTTCTCGTTACCGCAACTGTAGTTCCAATCCTTTACCTACTCGGCCACCGGAGCTATAGCCTCACGCGACGTTTAAACCATTTTAACACTAGCACAACGAAGTGGGCCTGGGAGGTTCAATGTCAAAATTAACAAGCCCGTCTAATATAGTATTCGTGAACCTCACTTAATAATAACATTTATGGAACAAGTACATATTACTTCTCTGTTACGTAGTTTGAAAGAAAAAAATTGAAATATGACAGAATTCAATTTGTTGGACTAAAACTTCTCATTGTGTTACTCGATCTAGAAAATTATACACTTCTCTGTAATGTGAAAATTATACTTTTTTGGCTTTAATTCATCGTATTCTCATAGCGAATATCAGGACTGATGAATTGATTTTTGCACCTTCTATTATGCATGAACTGAGTGAACGCAGAGCATCCCAGAGTGTTTTATTCAATATTAACATTGTGAGTATTCAAATGCACCGACCAGCATTAGACCATTGTTTCAAGCCGTTTCCCAATGTTTTTTATTGATTTGAAATCAGCATAAATTTGACAAAGTGACCGTTGGCCTGACTTGTGCGCCATGATTGGTTGACTTGCGTGTACGTCACTGAGACCCCCGACCCCCTCCCCACACCCCACACAATTCTATGACGTCAAAATTTAATTTGCCCTTACTATTCTTTACTGTCCTGTGGCAGTCGCACAGTAGAACCCTTGCGAGAAAGTGCCCGTCGTAGGGAGCTCTCCAGCTAAGGTTAATTTCACTCTGTTATTGTTAGCACTATGTTCTTTTGACTCAAGTTACTCTTTGATATTCATTACTACATCTCAATGTGTATGTTACTATTCTTATTATTATTTTGTATACTTATTTATATTTTATTTCTATACTTTTTTATTTCTTGATTGATTAATCTTTTTTCTTTACTTATCCACAGGATTTGACACCCTGCCGAAGAGAAAATATGACCCGGCATACATAAAGTATGGTTTCAAACCGTGGTCGAGTGGTCTGCGGCCCGTGTTCTGTATCGGGTCTCTGCTTCATGTAGAAAGACTGCGGGTTCGAACCCGGCCATGGACACGAGTTGTTTCTCCTACGCCGCGCCGTGCACTCAACCCGCTAAGCACTCAACTCCCCGCCCATAAAGACGCCCATCAACCTCCCGCGATCGTTGCATGGAGCTCACCATCACCCTTACTCTAAGAATGTTAACCTTAAGAATTTGAAAAACCAATGTACTAATGTCTATGTACTGTGTACTCGATTGGAAATAAAGATTGTTTGTTTGTTTGTTTCATTGCAATCGAACATGGAGGAGAAGCTCTTCTACTGTGTGTGGTCTGTATGGAATCCCTTTCCAATGCGGCCATGAAACCCAGCCTGCTCAAACGTCATCTTGAGACTAATCACGCAGACAAGAAGGACCGAGATCAAAGGTACTTTCAGCGACTTGGCGAGAACGTGAATCAGCAGCGCATAGACAAGACTGGACAGATCTACCAGAAGGGAGCAGAAATTGTGAAAGCATCCTATGAAATAGCTCTCCTCATGGCTAAAAACATGAATGCACGTACCATCGCAGAGTGTCTCATCACACCAGCGGCAAAGACCTTGGTTAGCCACGTGATTGGAGAGGAGGCGGTGGCGAAATTGGAGTGTTTCCGTCTTTAACAACACTGTACAACGCTGTATCGAGGAGATGTCGGCTGACATTGCCGACCAAGTGGTTGAGAGAGTGAAATCCTCCAAGTATGGGTTTGTCATTCAACTTGACGAATCAACAGACGTCACCAACTGCTCTCAACTACTTGTCTAGGTTCGCTTCACGCCGAATAATGCTGCGAAGACTGAGTTACTGCTGAACCAGGATCTGTCCAGTACAACAACAGGAAATGATATTTTCAACGTTTTAGACAATTTCTTCGAGCAGAATGAACTGGATTGGGAAAAGTTGGACGGATGCAGGACAGATGAGGCTCCATCGATGTTCGGTCGAAAGTCAGGTTTTCAAGCCCATGTGAAAGCTGTGGCACCAAACGCCACTGCTGTCCACTGTTTCATACACAGATTAGCCCTCTGTGCTAAGGTGCTCCCTCCGAAGTTGGTATCATGCTTGAACCGAGTTAGCAGAATCGTTAATTTTGTCAAAAGATCCGCCCTGAATACTCGACTGTTCAAGCTACTCTATGAAGATTTTGCTCCGACCACATATGTCTCCTCTACCACACAGAGGTGCGCTGGCTCTCCCGGGATAATACGGTGAGGCGTCTCTTTGAACTGAGAGATGAACTCCTCGTATTCTTCACGGAGAAGGAACACGATTTTCAGACAGATCTGGAGGACGAGGATTTTATCTCAAGGTTGGCCTACCTGTCAGACATTTTTGGAGCCCTCATCCACTTAAACTTGTCGTTCCAAGGACCCGACTGCACTGTCACAGAGTTCATCTCGAAGCTTGGAGCGTTTGTCCGGAAGCTGGATCTGTGGATGAAGAATGTGGAGAGCAAACGCTACGGAATGTTCGAACTCCTGACTGCCCTTGAGAGCGAGCCCACTGATGAATTTGCCCAAGAAATCGTCCATCACCTCTCACTGCTCAAGACCGAATTGAAGCATTACTTCCCGGATGTGACATGGTGTGCTTGTTAGAAGGTTAGAAAAATCACAGGAGCGTGATTACGCTAACCAGGTTTATTTCAGTGAACACAGTTTTGGTTATAGTACAGACACCAATGTTTACATGGCAACAGCAGGCACAAGAATGGGACCGGAACCAGAGAACACGCTGAGAAAATGGTTCTCTACCACTAGCTGACTCTAACCGTATTCCGTTACAAGAGTATTCATCACAGCGTTATGCAGTAACCTTAAACATACAAGAGCCGAACACATTCAAGGTGGAACATTGAAACATTCAACAGTGCTTACGTCGCCAATCCGTTCTCCGTTGATCCAGCCGATCTGTCTGTTGTGACCGGGAAACAAGAGGAACTAATAGATATCCATGCTGACGAGACAGCAAAGATGAAGCACAAAGAATGCCCTCCTTTAAACTTCTGGGTGAGCAGGCCTCTTCGTACCTGATACTAGCCCGTCTCGCTGTTCCCCAGCTACTGATTTTTCCCTCAACGTGGGAGTGCGAGCAGGGATTCTCAGCCTTCATGGCTATCAAGTCGAAGAGCCAGAACCGTCTTGATGAGCCCGAGCAGGATTTCCGATGTGCTGTGAGCAAAGTCATGCCCCGCATTGACCAGCTGGTGGAGAAGAAGCAGATACAGCCCTCGCATTGAGTTGTTGTTTTCTTAGTTGATTTCCGTGTTCTAGTTGTACAATTTTGGAAATAAAGTGATATCTGATCAAATTTAGTCTCTCTGGAATCAGATGGTACGCGGCGACTGTACGGCACCTCCAAGTGGTACTTGATCACAAAAAGTTTGGGAACCACTGTGCGAAATGAATAGCTGAGACCGAACTGCTGGGCATTTAGCCCTACGGCTCGTGGTTGAATATGATCTTCGATAGACGAGAGTTACAATTTGAAGTTACAACTACGATTACATTTTTCACTTTGAAATACTAGTCGCAAATGACGTAAAATAAGTATGAAAATTACCTCTAAAATGTTACTAAAATTAATCATATTTTTTGCATCGACTCCAAGATTATTCTAAATTAATTACGATACTTCTGAGGGACCACACACTCACTGATCGGTCTCACAATATGTATAGTACTGTAGTATTGTCTTAACCCATTAGCGCCAGAAATTAAAAAGTAGAAACACATGATTACATCGAAACACAATATTTTTACCAGGTTCACCGAACGTTTTTTCGTATGTTGGTATTGCAATGTATTACTTGAGGAAATATGAAACTTCACTGTCCTCTCCAATTAAGATAAATACGTTTTCTTTCACTGTGTATAACATATTTTGATTACTTGTTTAACTACGCATTATTCATGAATGGGTTGAGGGCATTCAATGTTTTATCACTACTGAAATTATTCTGAGGTACGATGGTGCATACAACCACTCAAGATGTTTTTATAATTTAAAGTGTAGAGTATCTCTTTGACGCTACTTGCACGAAGTTCAATAATCTGTTCCCGTCATTTTGAGAGGAATATTCGAGTTCCTTCTTCTGTTATCAATAAGGAAGTCAATCTGTCAGCTGGAAGAATTGGACAGTTTTTACATTTTTATTACCAAATGGTTATAAATCATTCGTAATATTTTTCTGCATTTATAAGTAAATATTATAGAAAGAATGAGGTAACCGTTGAAAATACAACTTAATTGCATACACAAAAGCACTATGCAGATGAGAACGAGCAATCGAACAATTGTAATTTACGTATATAGCAACTTTATTGGAAATACATTGTTTTCATCCTTCGTTGTTTTTTTCTCTAATTTCCTGATTTTAACTTTACTATTGGAGCCCCATACTGTAAGATTATGTTGCATATGACTTGTTTCGAAGGGAACGTTTTTTGCAGTTTGTGCGTACTATTGCTTCTAAGCTCAGATTAAATTGTACAACAGAAGGCATCACTATTATTAGGATTACCGGAAAGTTCTGTCCTGATTTTTGTTTGGAATAATAATTGAAAGAAATATTACTAAAAAATAGTTATTGCTCAACAAAATAGTCACCATCATTAGATATAACCTTTGTCCATCTACTAGGAAGCTTTTTAATCGCCCATTCAAAAAAATTAACATCTCTGGAAGAAATAAAGGAATTAAGGGGACCGTCTAGCCAGAAATCAGCATGAATCAACGAACTGGCCATAACGTTTTTTTCTTTAGGATCTAGATCTATAAAATTTGGTACCTATACGTATGTAATTTTAAAAATCAATTTGGGGTCCTGTAATACCTTTTTTCCCTTTTCGCCATAATTACGGAGATAATGGGGGAAAATTTTGTTATTTTTCAAAATCCATCTGCTGTGAGAGTTTTTATTGTACATAATGATTCATGTACCATTGAATGTGCAAAAAGTTGTTGCATGTACTGACGAGAGATTGTTTTGAAATTCCCAATATTTTAGTTTTTATGAAATTAGTTTTTTTTTAGTCATAAATTTTTCCATAGATTTTTTAATGTAACTCAGAAATTATTACGAATTTCGATACAAACTTTCATCAATACATGCAGCAACTTTTTGCGCATCCAGTGATACCTGAATTATTGCTCTACAATAAAAACTCTCGGAGGAGATAAGTTTTGAATATGGTCGCACCTGCACTTTACAGGAGGCGCATTTTAGTACTCAGGACCAGGTCTTTCTATAGGCTTTTTTATTCGCAGGCTATATTGCTTGGAAAAATCGGCGTGGGAGGGTTTTGGGAGTGACTGAACATCTTTTTTGAGTTTTTTGTGCCTCCTTGAAGGAAGCGGTACCACAACTAGTACCAGGGGTGCGGATGTCTAAAAGGCACCAGGAGCATACGCTGTGGCGTCCTCGACGGGCTGCACCCGACGCCACTTGGGAATGCGTCATGTAGGGGTGCCCTCCGAGTCTGGGTTCCTCTTTGATTCCTGAAGACTCAGACCCAGTCGCACCAACAGAGAGCCGTCCTCATAACCAAAGTTATGGTCAAGAACGGTATCCGTGGCAGTGAACGTCACCCTTGACAGGTGAGCGTTTTTCACCTTGGAGCACCGGAGCCATAACTTGGAATGCAAGCTCCCGTTGGGGTTCTGAGTCCGTTTCTTCAAGCACCGCAAAAAAAGCTCCGATCTCGTCAGGTCCACATACACCTGAAGGATGCGCTTGAAAAGGTCCTAGGGCAGGTGCGACAGGTACCGAGCATGGCGCTAATGAGGCTCAGGGGCGACGCCCTGTGCGTCTGCGCGCCTCATCCAGCACCACGAAGTCCGGCCAGCAGGACTGAACGAATGGTACGGCTTCTCGTCAGAGCTGCTCGCATGATAATAAGTCGAAACAATGGACTTTTGCAAAGACTCAGTCATACCCTCTGAGTTATGCGAACGAACATTCTGACCAAAATGCGTAGCCAGCTTGTCGATCACTGCATCAGTCAGCCCTGCCTTGCCAGCCAGACGACTCCGCTGCACAGTCCTGCCACTCGAGGTTACCGTAGCAACTCGCAGGTCCTTCTTCAAGTTACGGAGTCGCGTGCAAAGTCTCTTACAGACATGATTCACGCACTTTTCCTTCACGACAGCAATCTAGTAGGTTGGTTTCAAGATTTGCAGGCTTGACAGTTACACATTTATCTATCGAATAGAGCAATAAAAAAATTGAAACTTTTAAGATATTTTTGGTTGACGGTCCCCTTAAACTCTTCAACCTTGTAAACATTTGTGAATCTTTTTCCGCTCATGAAATGCTCAAAACAGCAAAATAAATGAAAACCTGATGGAGCAAGGTCTGGTGAGTATGGTGCGTCAGGAAGAATTTCCCAACCTAAAGACTTTATTTTTTTCTTGAGTTTATTTGCCAGAATGGGGTCTAGCGTTATCGTGTTGCAAAATGGCTCCTTTCACTATAGCAGAAGATTTTTTACGTAACGATGCATTTAGACGTTCGAGTTGCTGACAGTAAAGGTCTTCAGGGAAACATGTTATTTTTCTGTAGTCGTTATTTTTGGTGGGGGATATTCTTCGAAGGAAGTGATACGATCGTCTCCGTAGCTTGCAGATTTATTCATGAACACGATCAAAATTAGAACAGAAATTGGGGCCGAGATCGAAGACCAAAACTTAGAACTTGAAATCCGTAAAACCGAAACTGGAACTGATACTGAACTGAGACCGAAATTGAAACCTGAAACTGAAACCCGTCAGAGAGACAGAGCGCGAATTAAATTGCTGTTCGCTGGGTAACGGTTGCGAGGAAACTGGCGGGCACCTAGCCTATAGGCTCGTGGTTGACTACGGTCTCCTATAAAAGAGGGTTACAATTTTGCAGTCGCAACTACGACTAAATTTTCACTTTAAAATACTAGTCTCAAATGATGGGAAATAAGTATAAAAAATAACTCTAAAATATTACTAAAATACATCATATTTTTGTAACGACTGCAAGATTATTCTAAATCAATTACGATATATCTGAGGCACTAAAGGTCTGCAGTCACAGTTTTTCCTTGCTCCAATAACTCAAACGTAAAGAAAAGGGAACAGGACTTTCCAGTACCCCTAATATAATACCACTGTATATACGGCACCCACCACCTGAGGATTTTCTAGTAAAACATTTAAAATCGAAGTTGTATCATGATTTATGTATCAACTTTACTGGAAATATGTTGGTTTTCTTTTTTCACTTCTGCAGATAACACAACAAACATTTTCGAACGTTGATCCCTATACTCTTACAAGGAAGCTTGAAAACACTTGAAAGATAACATTTAGTATTTTACTCAAACAACCATATTCGTATTACCGTAATAACGATAATTTTTCGTTCAGTTACGAATATCATTGAATAGAAATCTTTCATAAAATAAATTAACATTTAGAGATGAAAATAATATATTATTTCGAGAAAATATTGTATTCGTTTACTTTTAAAATTTTGAATTATAGACAAGAAGTTTGGCGTAAAATGCTCCATTAAATGCCGTACATATAACAGCAAACAAGAGTTGGCTCCCAAAACTTCCATCATAAAACATTTCAAACCTTGGCACATTCTTACTGGCATATCAAATTAAAGTAGTTTTCCCATTCATACTATGCTTCCATTTGTTCAGGCCATACTCTTTTGTTAGTTTTTCAATTTCTTTCTTCCAATTATTGCAATCCCACTCCATTCCTTTACCTCCATGACTTTCAATAACCAATCGTCCATAGTTCTTCCAATTCTAACACAGACAGTCTTCTGAATCTTCAGTTTTCTCGCATGCACCCAGCAAATTTTCTCCCAAAGATTATCACTCAGATTCCATTCACAGATTCGTTCAACCCACCTTTTACTCTCCATTCGCTCCATTCTCACCTTATAATTCAACACAGCCTTAACCATTTTTTCAGAAAACAGACTCCACCCTAGATCCCCTCTAAGAGCTTCTGCAGCCGTCCATTTCGGGGCGCCTAATGCCAAACGCCCTACCCTATTCTGCAGCACCTCCAACTTTTCAAGGTCTCCTCCATTCCATGCCATAACGTTCATGCCAAACATTATGCTAGGTACTGCAACATACTTACAAATTCCTCTGACACAATCATACTTATTTTCTCAATATTTGGCGACACTACTTAGCCTTCCCCACCACTGCATAGCTTTTATCACCTTCTCGCCTTTTGCTCTTGCACATCCATCTTCACTAAACATACACCCCAGGTACTTATGTTCCTTAGTTCTGCTTATCTTAACTTCTCCAATATTCCACTCTCTATCTCTGTCAGTCTCATCACCAATCATAACCATGACTTTACTTTTATCTCCTCCAAATTTTACCTTGAAATCTCTACTGCATCCATCCACAATTTCTAACATCATTTGCTGTTCCTGCTCTGGTTCACTAACCACAACAATGTCATCAGCATACAGCATACAACTCAGTTTCTCCTCTGCAACTTTCAGTCTAAAACCACTCATTCTCAGGCGGACTGCTAATTATTCTGTATATAGGCCAAACAGTAAGGGAGACAGGGTTCAACCCTGTCTCATTCCCCTTACACTCCTCACCTGTCCCGTCACTAAATTTCCCAGCCGGTATACTGCACTTGTATTCTCATACAAACTTTTCACGATGTTCACTATCTTCTCACTAAAACCAATTTTTCTTAGCATGTCTAGCAACCTCCTACGGTCTACTCTATCATACGCCTTCTCAGTATCCAAAAATACACGATACACCTTTTTATTTTCCTTCCTCTTTCTTTCAGTTATTTCACTTACCACAAACAAATTTTCTTCACTACGTCTATCTATCCTAAAACCATTCTGTTCTTCCCCCATTACTGCTTGTTCTTCTAACACATGTTTCATTCTTTCATTTAGGATTCCACAAAAATCTTACTTACTGGGTCAGCCAGAGCAATAGGTCTATAATTTTTTAGTTCGTTCATATTCGTATGTCCACCCTTATGCAATAAAACTACATTATATTTATTCCACTCATCTGGGACTTTTTCACTCCTCCATTTCTCATCAAATAGACATCTCAACATTTCAATTATACTCCCACCACTATGCTTATAGAACTCATATGGAATTTCATCAGGGCCACTTGCCTTCCCATTTCTCATCTTTTTTAAAAAAGTTTCAATCTCCACACACGTTTTTCATCTTCTTTTTTAAATCATATTCCCCAATCTGAAGAGTTACTGGTTTTTGATCTATCAAAGGCTCATTCATTCTATAAATGTCTTTCCAAAAGTCCACAACTGCTTTCACCATTTGTCTGTGATCACACACTTTACATACATCAACTACTGATTCATGGATCTGTGCTTCATTACTTCTGTTATTGCCTTGTATGAAATTATACCACTCTTTAATTCCATCTTAACCCTTGTTTCTGAGATTTTCAACTTTTTGTCTCTCATCTCTCACTCTAGCCTCATATATCATTCTTTTTACCTTCTTTTGCTGAGCTTTGTATTCATCCAATGCACCTTGCCATTCCACTTCTGCAATCCTATGTCTTTCAAACGATTTTCGCATTTGGCGTTGATTTTCATTCAGAGTCTTTCTTCTCATTCGTTCCTCCTTTATCTCTCTCGTAAACCACTTGGCTTTTCCATTAAATCTTCCACACTTTATTTTCCCAATTGTCTGTTCTGCTGTGGCATACAACATTTTTGCCATATCTTTGTTCATGTCATTTACATTCCTATTTCTATTCCATACACGTCTTCCAAGCTTTTTATCAAATTCTTCCCAATTTGCTGCTTTCAAATATCACTTTTCCTTTACACTGCTCATTTCTTGCACAACCTCTTTTCCACCCCATTTGTACTTAAGAACAAGCATTCAGTGATCAGTATCAATATCAAATTCATTTTCATCCACATACATTTCTTTGACATGCCGTCTTGCTTCATGATTCATTAACACATAGTCAATTGCTGCTTTCCATTCCTTACTCTCCCATGTATGCAAACCATTCCCTATTGTGACTTTCAAATTTTCAAACTCATTTCCTTCACAGAAATCAATCAATTTACGGCCATTTTCATTTACTTTCTCTCCAAGTATACCAACATGGCCATTCATGTTTCCCATTACAATCACTGGGAACCTGCTAAATTCTTGCACTACTCTTTCCAGCGTGTTATGCTTCTTCACATTCTCTTCCTGCGCTAGTGGTCCCGTGGTTGTCATATAACACACAACTAGAATGATGCATTTATTTGCTTACACTTTTCACATCTCATTACCAAAATATCTTCACTCTCAAGTTCATTTCCAACACAAACTTCTTCCCATTTCCAATTTAAAGCATTTTTCACAATCAATCCTACTCCTCCACCTTTCTTCTGTCACTTAATACGACCTTTACCTATCATTTGATATTTATTTTCCTTACACACCAACCTCACCCTATTTCGCATCTGAGTATCTACTACATCTACACAGTCTAGTCTTCCCTTCTCAAATTCTTCTGCCAGGTCATCAAACTTTCCTACCTTCGATCCACGCACATTTATGCATCCAAACTTTACAACATTTCCAGTATATTCATCTCCTTTTTTCATCAACTTTCTTTCAGTCCATTCTACCTTCCATGAGGAGATGGGTGGCCCTGATCCAGCGAATGAATCTCTGGGAGAGCTTTGTCTCCCATTCTTGCGAAAGGTGGACACCATCTCTCAAGAAACACGCAGCCTGGATCAGATCATCCACATCCAGGAAGCTAGAACCGACTTCACGCTTCCGTATACTCTCCGCTTTCATAACAGGTATCTTCTCATGCAAATCTCTATTCACCTCTGTGCGCAACCGTTCATACTCCTCATTACAAGCCGGTTTTCTCAACAAACTTGTGACAGCCAGTCTCACATTCTTCTTTCGTGCTCCTTCAACCCCTTTCATAATCGCATTCCCTGTCGCTTCCCTTCCATTCTCAAGCAGTCAATTTCCTCCTTTTTGTACTATCACCATGCCTTCATTCATGTCATCAACCACCTTTTCAGCATACTCACAAATTTCTTTTACTCTTTTTCCTCTCAAACTTATACTTCCACTATTTCCACTCATCCTTACATACCTATCAACATTCTTAACCATGCTATCTCCACATATTCTTATCACTGGCCTCACTCTACCTTGCATTCTTTTCTCTCTATCATGCTCACCTTTCATCACATCTATCTCATTTATCCTCCTTCCACCCACTTTTATCCAAGGACCATTCATCTTCTCACTTATTCTATTCCGTTCAGTGTCATTTATTCCATTCTTCTCAATCATTTTCCTTCCATTCACTTTTGCTCAGGAACCATTCATCTTCTCATTTACTCTACTCCGTTCATCTCTTTCACTTACGCGCCTGACACCATCATTTACATCACCATCCACTTTCCTTTGACTCCTTACATCTTTTCCTCCTGTCAGCTTCCTTTCATCCTCTAACTCTCTCCTGAGAGACACAGCCTCTGCCTTCAGCCTTTTAATCTCCTCCTCCTTCTTCATGTTTACATCAGCCATTTTCACTTTTTCATCCACCATACACTTCCAGCAATCAAACACTAATTTATTTCTCTCACTCTGACTCGACACGTTTGGCGGGGTGTGGTTGATTTTACCGTTTAACTGGTTACGTTTGGGACTGTTACTCTGGCACTGTGATTGGTTACCAGTGTTAAGTTTTTGGTTGGTGTCCAGAGTTAGGTTTGAAAATGTTACCACACGCAACACACCACACAACAATTTATCAGAAGGTAAGGTCATGGAGGTCGTCTAGTGCACCTCTAGTTGGGGAATTGAATGATAACACGGGGACTCAGCTTTTGCCTCTTTATTGGTCCGTAGGGCAGCAGGTGGAGAGAAGACATCCGTTGTCCACGAGTAGAAGAGATTGAGAACCAAGAGTGATGATCAAGAGTGATGATCAAGAGTTATGATCTAGAGTTATGATCAAGACTTATGATCAAGGGTAGACTTTTAGTGAAGTCCAAGGGTGAGAATGTTTCCTAGAACTGAGATGAGATCTGAGAATGAAGTTTGAGACGAGATGTGAGATCTGAGAATTGATGAGTTGAGAACTGACGAGACGAGACGACTTGAGACGAGAACTGACGAGACGAGAACTGACGAGACAAGAGCAGGATCGCCAGATGTGTTATTGTCTTCACAAGAGCTAAGTACGGAATAACGTTCTTTTTAAAAGGGCCGAGATTGACTCCTGAAAGGTGAAATTTTAAAAGAACCATAGCGACAGTTCTGTATGTACTAAGGATGATTTTTACAAAATACAGCGAATTTTTATAATTAAAAATTTACACGAATCTCACTTAGAGTTAAAAAATCCTAATCACAAATATACAAGGAATTTATCCTTAAAAGTACGATTTAATTTGTACGCGATTAATTAAAACGAATTATTTGAAAATACTAGGAGTATGAGCAGCGATGCAATGCTACAGACTCATCTCAGTCAAGCCCTTGCAAGACTCTAAATCCACACATATCTTACACGTCCTGCACTCAATCATGCTACGAGATCCTGCCTTCTTAGACTTACCACCAGCCATTCTGTGTCCGAATTTAGTAGAACTAATTTGCTCTCACCTAGAAATAGCTACAACAAAGCAAACTTCTTGTATTCTCCTTATATCTATTAAAACAGTCACGCGAGCCAAAAAAATTCAACCAAGCTAAAACAGTCAATCTAGCCAAAACAGTCAAGCCAAACTTGTTATTTCACCAATGTTATGTTTTCAATGTTATGTTTTGGTGGGAGCCAAACAAATTTTGAGTTGTGGTAATAACAATTTATCAGAAGGTAAGGTTAAGGGAGTCGTCTGGTGCACCTCTACTTGGGGAATTCAATGATAGGATGGGTACTCATCTTTTGTTNGAAAGCAGCAATTGACTATGTGTTAATGAATCATGAAGCAAGACGGCATGTCAAAGAAATGTATGTGGATGAAAATGAATTTGATATTGATACTGATCACCGAATGCTTGTTCTTAAGTACAAATGGGGTGGAAAAGAGGTTATGCAAGAAATGAGCAGAGTAAAGGAAAAGTGGTGTTTGAAAGCAGCAAATTGGGAAGAATTTGATAAAGAGCTTGGAAGACGTGTATGGAATAGAAATAGGAATGTAAATGACATGAACAAAGATATGGCAAAAATATTGTATGCCACAGCAGAACAGATAATTGGGAAAATAAAGTGTAGAAGATTTACTGGAAAAGCCAAGTAGTTTACGAGAGAGATAAAGGAGGAACGAATGAGAAGAAAGACTCTGAATAAAAATCAACGCCGAATGCGAAAATTGTTTGAAAGACATAGAATTGCAGAAGTGGAATGGCAAGGTGCATGGGATGAATACAAAGCTCAGCAAAAGAAGGTAAAAAGAATGATAAATGAGGCTAGAGTGAAAGATGAGAGACAAAAAGTTGAAAATCTCAAAAACAAGGGTTCAGATGGAATTAAAGAGTGGTATAATTTCATACAAGGCAATAACAGAAGTAATGAAGCACAAATCCATGAATTAGTAGTTGATGTATGTAAAGTGTGTGATCACAGACAAATGGTGAAAGTAGTTGTGGACTTTTCGAAAGACATTTATAGAATGAATGAGCCTTTGATAGATCAAGAACCAGTAACTCTTCAGATTGGGGAATATGATTTAAAAAAAGAAGATGAAAAACGTGTGTGGAGATTGAAACTTTTTTAAAAAAGATGAGAAATGGGAAGGCAAGTGGCCCTGATGAAATTCCATATGAGTTCTATGAGCATAGTGGTGGGAGTATAATTGAAATGTTGAGATGTCTGTTTGATGATAAATGGTGGAGTGAAAAAGTCCCAGATGAGTGGAATAAATATAATGTCGTTTTATTGCATAAGGGTGGACATACGAATATGAACGGACTAAAAAATTATAGACCTATTGCTCTGGCTGACACAGTAAGTAAGATTTTTGTGGAATCTTAAATGAAAGGATGGCGAAAATGAAAGGAAGGTAGAATAACAAGCAGTAATGGGGGAAGAACAGAATGGTTTTAGGAGAGATAGACGTAGTGAAGAAAATTTTTTTGTGGTAAGTGAAATAATTGAAAGAAAGAGGAATGAAAATAAAAAGGTGTATCGTGTATTTTTGGATACTGAGAAGGCGTATAATAGAGTAGACCGTAGGAGGTTGCTAGACATGCTAAGCAAAATTGGTTTTAGTGAGAAGATAGTGAACATCGTGAAAAGTTTGTATGAGAATACAAGTGCAGTATACCGGCTGGGAAATTTAGTAACGGGACAGGTGAGGAGTGTAAGGGGAATGAGACAGGGTTGAACCCTGTCTCCCTTACTGTTTGGCCTATATACAGAATAATTATCAGTCCGCCTGAGAATGAGTGGTTTTAGACTGAATGTTGGAGAGGAGAAACTGAGTTGTATGCTGTATGCTGATGACATTGTTGCGGTTAGTGAACCAGAGCAGGAACAGCAAATGATGTTGGAAATTGTGGATGGATGCAGTAGAGATTTCAAGGTAAAATTTGGAGGAGATAAAAGTAAAGTCATGGTTATGAATGGTGATGAGACTGATAGAGATAGAGAGTGGAATATTGGAGAAGTTAAGATAGGCAGAACTAAGGAACATAAGTACCTGGGATGTATGTTGAGTGAAGATGGATGTGCAAGAGCAAAAGGCGAGAAAGTGATCAAAGCTATGCAGTGGTGGGGAAGGCTAAGCAGTGTCGCCAAATATAGAGCAAATAAGTATGAATGTGTCAGATGAATTTGGAAGTATGTTGCAGTACCTAGCATAATGTTTGGCATGAACGTTATGGCATGGAATAGAGGAGACCTTGAAAAGTTGGAGGTGCTGCAGAATAGGGTAGGGCGTTTGGCATTAGGCGCCTCGAAATGGACGGCTGCAGAAGCTCTTAGAGGGGGTCTAGGGTGGAGTCTGTTTTCTGAAAAAATGGTTAAGGCTGTGTTGAATTATAAGGGGAGAATGGAGCGAATGGAGAATAAAAGGTGGGTTAAACGAATCTTTGAATGGAATCTGAGTGAAAGTCTTTGGGAGAAAATTTGCTGGGTGCATGCGAGAAAACTGAAGATTCAGAAGACTGTCTGTGTTAGAATTGGAAGAACTGTGGACGATTGGTTATTGAAAGTCATGGAGGTAAAGGAATGGAGTGGGATTGCAATAATTGGAGGAAAGAAATTAAAAAACTAACAAAAGAGTATGGCCTGAACAAATGGAAGCATAGTATGAATGGGAAAACTACTTTAATTTGGTATGCCAGTAGGAATGTGCCAATGTTTGAAATGTTTTATGATAGAAGTTTTGGCAGCCAACTCTTGTTTGCTGTTATATGTAAGACATTTAACGGAGCATTTTACGCCCGACTTCTTGTCTATAATTCAAAATTTTAAGATTAAATGAATATAATATTTTCTCGAAACAATATATTATTTTCATCTTTAAATGTTAATTTATCTTTATGAAAGATTTCTATTCAATGATAATCGTAACTGAACGAAAAATTATCGTTTTTACGGTAATACGAATATGGTTGTTTGAGTAAAATACTAAATGTTATCTTTCAAGTGTTATCAAGCTTCCTTGTAAGAGTATGGGGATCAACGTTCGAAGATGTTTGTTGTGTAATCTGTAGAAGTGAAAAAAGAAAACCAACATATTTCCAGTAAAGTTGATACATAAACCATGATACAACTTCGATTTTAAATGTTTTAGTAGAAAATCCTCAGGTGGTGGGTGCCGTATATACAGTGGTATTATATTAGGGGTAACGGAAAGTCCTGTTCCCTTTTCTTTACGTTTGAGTTATTGGAGCAAGGAAAAACTGTGACTGCAGACCTGTAGTGCCTCAGATATATCGTAATTGATTTAGAATGATCTTGGAGTCGTTACAAAAATATGATGTATTTTAGTAATATTTTTGAGTTATTTTTTATACTTATTTCTCGTCATTTAAGACTAGTATTTTAAAGTGAAAATTTAGTCATAGTTGCGACTTCAAAATTGTAACCCTCTTCTATAGGAGACCGTAGTCAACCACGAGCCTATAGGCTAGGTGCCCGCCAGTTTCCTCGCAACCGTTACCCAGCGAACAGCAATTTAATTCGCGCTCTGTCTCTCTGACGGGTTTCAGTTTCAGGTTTCAGTTTCGGTCTCAGTTCAGTATCAGTTCCAGTTTCGGTTTTACGGATTTCAAGTTCTAAGTTTTGGTCTTCGATCTCGGCCCCAATTTCTGTTCTAATTTTGATCGTGTTCATGAATAAATCTGCAAGCTACGGAGACGATCGTATTACTTCCTTCGAAGAACATCCCCCACC
>VCRD01006007.1:0-10945 GCA_006783055.1 Trinorchestia longiramus
AAATTTATGTTCTTACATCTTTTTCTTTTTTGTTTCAGTGGTATATGTTGGATTTTCTTTTAAGAAAAGCTGATGATGGGTGTTAGCCCGAAACGTTCGCATTATAATGAAGTTTTTATCTGTGTGTTTTGCTCTCCTCTTTTTATTAAAATTGAAGAAAATTCCAGCAAATGTGCCTGATTATATATATACATATATATACATAAACATATGCCAAGGACTACTCTAACCAGGACATGAACCGCCATGTAGCTGACTACGGTAGCGAAGGCCAGTACACTGAGCTCTCAGTTATCCCCTATCTGTCACAGTGCGAACATTGTCGTAGTCTGTCGCTGCATTTCTAAGTGAATATTGTCTGTTTACAAAGTTTATTGCTAATTATATGTATTAAAAATGCCGAACAAGTGTGGGATTGTGAACTGTCGGAGTAATTACAATAAGGAGAATAGGCGCCGCGTGTTTCGCCTCCCGAAAGAGCAGTCTGAGAGACAGAAGTGGCTTGATGTTTTACCACCTCGTGAAAATTTTGTTGTTAATCCAGACAAGTTTTTCATTTGTGAGATACATTGGGGTGCTGACCCACCTTTGTTCAAATTGCGTGGTGGTTCTATGCGACCTGGAATCCCTCCCAGTATCTTTAATGTGCCTGCTTCATGCCTGCCTTCTCCAAAACTTACACCTCGCCCGGCGAAAGTGGAAGACCAACAACTGAGGTATTTTCTTCAGAAGGATAAGATTACTTCATTTGATGCTTTCAAACCTGAACGTAACTTGCAGAAGCAGTACAAGAACTTGATTATTTCCAGATCGAAAGAAAGGCTTGTGTGTTTGTTCATGACCGCCAACTTCAGTGAATGCAGCCTGTCTGTGATTGTCGAAAACAAGCCCACTTTGTGTTCCCCTCTAACGCTCAGTGCGTTCAAGTACGGCATTAGTGTACCACTGTTTAACACGTTAACCGCCACATGTACCACCGGTGGTACATTTGAGGGTTTCACTTACCGCCGCATGTACCACCGGTGGTACATTTCCAAATTTTTAATAATTATTTTCAAAAATTAATTTAAAATATTTACGGAAGGTTAAATGATAAAGTCGTAAAATGGTAAAGTCGTGGCGGTAGTGACAAATCTCTGATATCAGGCATGGCGGTTAACGTGTTAAGACACTTCATCCCAACAATGGTTTGAGATTGTATACTCAGTTCGACGAAACTGTGCGCTTGGCAATGCACTATGACATCCCGTTTGACAAAACGATCCAAAATGTTGTCACTCTTCTTCAAGCTCACGCTTCAGCCTGTGTCGACACCGAGAAAAAGAAAAAGTTGGTATTTTTGACACGTCAGTCGGAATTTTTATTGCAGAAGCAGTTTTCCATGAATGATTATTGTTTTGCTTTTCAATCATACCCAAAGTGTAACCATGAACAGATCAGAGACTTTTTGGTGCTACCTTGCAAACGCAATCTGCAGTACATCACTTCATCTATTGACAAGGACCAGGTGCTGAGGGAAACATTTGACAAAGTCCAGACACTGCAGCAGAAGAATGTGTTTCTCTTGGTAGATGAAGTACAGATTCTCCCAACTGTTTAATTTTCTGGTGGGTTGCTGAGTGGCATGGTCGAGAACAACCAAGACTGCAAGGCCACTTCTATGCTGTGTGTCATGATGAAGTCGCTGCACAAAGAATCTAGTCTGATGATTTCAGTGGAATTTACATTGACTGTCCGAAAATGTTCCGTCGTCTGGTAAATGTTCTATTGAATGGACTCCACAACCTAGAGAAAGACCAGCAGAAAAATACAGTCCTTCTTCAGACCTCTGTAAAGAAGGCCCGGTTGGCTGACTAATCGCTACATTTTGGTAAATTTTTGCTTCTATGTCTGGTTGTTTATATGCGTGATTGTTTGTATGTTTGGTTGTTTGCATTGGAAAAATTTTAACTATAATCAATTTGTAAAGTCTAAAACTGCAGCAACGCAGCTTTCTATAAAGTGGCCACTAAGCTCATACAATAATACATGTTAATTTCGGTTAAAATTGGTATTTCACAGCATTACAGTGCTTTAAATAAATTAAAATTCACTGAAAAACCTTATTATCCATTCTATTGTTTGAAAGAAGTAATTTATGATAAATTTTTCCGATAGAAAATGTTATGTTACTAAGAATGCAATGGCCCCCGCTAGCGCAGACAGCTATATGGCAGAGCACGTCCTGTGTATAGTAGTCCTTGACATATGCTTATATATATATATATATATATATATATATATATATATATATATATATATATATATATATATATATATATACATCTAAAACCCTTGGAAGAAAAATGATCTGAAGAGTAAACACTAAGTCATATAAATTTCTATTTAGCTTTAGGCAAAACACAATTTATTTTCTATCTAGATAATTTTTTGTGCTCTATGAAAATTGAACCTTTTTAACATGTTAACGTTTATCAGCTAAAAAAGCACCAATTTCTAAGCCTGAAATATAACAGTAAAAAGTAAAAAGTAAAAAACATCCCGGTTTTTGATAAAATTAAATTAGTCGATTTGACTCCAGAGCTTAGGAATTATAGTACGAGTTTGATATTTACGTATGTTTCGTTTGAATATTGTTAGCTCTTTTTTAGTTTATACTTAGGTGGTGTGACACAAACACATAGTAGACACTTATATGGAGCATGTTTCGTTACTAAGTTATTTTTTTTTAATCATGCATAGGAGCTAAGATATCTGTATTTGTTTGCTACTTTGATATGCGAAAATGATGTGTCACGTTTTTTTTTAATTTTTTATCGATTGGTTTTTCTTCTGATGCGTGGGCAGTTTATTCCAAAGCAATGCACCCGAAATTGAAAGAGCCCTTTGTCCAGCATCGGACGAGCGGAAACTGATGTTAACATCGTGTCGTCGATCAGGTTTCACACCCTTGGTAGTGGGTAGATGGAATTTAACAACGTTGGCAGAACTTTGAGGGCGATATAGAGAGGAAAATACATATATGACCTTGTGAATGAATAGTCTCTGTTCTATCGGGGTCCAGTTAAGCTTTTCCATGAGAGGTGTTGCATGATCGTTCTTTCTGAAATTTCCTTTGCATACTACTTTAGCAGCAAAATTCATACATTTCTGTAACTCTTTTTGAAGACCTTTAGGTACATCTCCCCAGACCAAGTCACAGTAATCAAAGCGGGATAACACTAAAGATTGGATGGCTAAAAATCTAGTTTTTCGTCAAACATGTTCTTCACATTGTGAATGAACATCAATGTACCGTTAATTTTGCTGCATGTTTTCTCCACGTGGGATGTGAAAAACATGTTTTGATCAAGCCAGACGCCCAAATTTTTTGTTTCCTACTGGTTCAATGATGTCATTTCCTAACGTTAAAGTTAAATTCGAGAGCTTTTTTATTGTGTTCTTGGAACCAAAAATGATGCACTGTGTCTTGCTTGCGTTAAGCTTAAAACCATTTTGGTCGTACCATGATTTTACATGTTTTAAAAGTATTTCAGCATTTGATTTTGTCTCAGATAGTTTGGCCGGTGCGCTTGTCACTGCAATTTGTACGTCATCTGCGTACATAGAAATTCTCGTGTTTGACGGCATGGATGGAAAATCATTGATGAAAATCGAGAACAAAAGAAGACTGAGAATAGAACCTTGTGGAACGCCGAAATCGTTTTGTATGGGTGATGAAATTGTGTTTTCTAGTCGGACTGCGTGAGAGCGGTTTGCTAGATAGCTCTGAAACCACTGTGTTGCGATGCATAAGTTAGAGTTTTTCTGCAGAAGCCGTGTTTGTTCAACATTGTCGAAAGGTTTGGTAGAGATCAAGCAAAAGCAAGAGAGTGACGTTCTTAGTGTCAATGTCACTGTATATTTCCTCGGTGATGTTAAGCAGCACATCTTGAGTGCTGGTATGTTTTCTGTAAGCATACAGGTTTGGATGAAGTAAGTTAGATTTGTCCAAATGTGTTGAGAGTTGGTTAGATATTACTTTTTCTAGTATTTTGGATAAGTCTGGTAGAAGGCTCATTGGCTTGTAATTTGAGCAGTATAGATGTCACCTGCTTTATGCAGCGATTTGATTATGGAATGTTTCCACTGATCCCGGAATTTGTTTGTCGCAATAGAAGTATTGATATCAAATGAACCAATGGTGCTGTAAAATTGAAACTGTCTTTGATGTATTGAAGGCTTATGTTGTCATGTCCAACTGCCTCTGTATTTTTCAACGAATATAAGATTCTGCGTATTTCCTGCAGATTTACTGGATTTGGTTTCCATGGGTTAGTTGTATTTAGTAATTGAGCAGGATTAAGGCCAACATCAACAGGTTTATGTGTAGTAAATTTGGATACTTCGTCGAAGACTTTTGCTCCGACTTCAGAGAAAAAGTATTGAAATTAGTGGCTGTTTCCAATGGATTTTCGAATTTCTTCTCTTCTTTTATGTCTTTGTACTGTGCTATTTCTTTGATGATTTCCCAGGTTCGTTTTGGATTTTTCTTTGCTGTTTGTAGATCCTTTTGGAAGTGCTTTCGTTTTGTTTCGTTAATTTTTTGTGGAGAGCCATTGCATGATGTTTATAACGATCTCGTAGAGAGTTGTTCGATTTGTTGCATTTAAATTCATATAAGTATTTTTTTCACTTTCCACAATTGCTTTATTTCATCCTTTATCCAGGCGGTATGCTTTAGTTTAACTCTCCTTGTGGTGTATGGTGCACATTCGTTTAAGGCTCCTAAAAAATTCTCATTGAAAATTGAGACTTGACTGTCAACATCATCGGTGAGTTCCATACCTTGAAATTCATTCCTCCTATCCCATAGTTTTTCCTGGAATAGTTCTGGTGTGTATAGAGTCTTCATACGGTAGGTAATTAAGCAGGATTTCGGTTTCTCTTTTGCTACATTAATTAAACATTCTACCGCGTGATGGTCGGAAGGTGATATTTCAGAATTATTGCTTTAGGATTATTAGTAATTGCTAGATCTAACAGAGTTTTGGAAGTTTTTGTTATGCACGTTGATTCTTGGACCATTTGTGATAGATTAATTCTGTTTAGCATTTTGGTTAGCTTATTACTTTTATTAGTTAGGTCTACGTTGAAATCGCCGAAAGCATAGAAGAATTTTTTAGTTTTTGAAATTGTTCTAAGAGTTTTCTGAATAAACTCTCGAGAGATGATTGTAAAGAAGCAGATGGGTGTCTGTAGACGGTGCCAATAATGAAAGATTTGTACTTTTTTACCTGCACATTAAGCCATACCATTTCTATACCATCACACATTTTTTTTTCCAAAATCTGTTATGTTGTGTAGACCTGTTTGATGTAAATGCAAGATCCGCTACCTCTATTGTTTTTGCCATTGTTTCGGTAAAGTGAATAAGCTGGGATATTAAAATGTGAGCTTTGAATTCTGGGATCAAACCATGTCTCAGATACGCGTAAAATGTCAATGTCTTCAGTTATTATCATTACTTTGATGTCATCCAATTTGTCATTGAGGCTTCGCGCGTTGATATGTTTAATTTTGATACGATTCATTTTAGGGTATTTACTCGAAGTTGTCCATTCGTTATGTCGAGCAGAACATTTTGCATTAAAGTGTGAGGGTTCGGTGAGGGGCTGTTTGGTGTTCGTGGTGCCAGTCAAAGGTGTTGTGTTTACCTCTGCATTATTGTCTAGTCATCTGGACGCTGAAATTTTATTAATGGACGTATATTTTTCCTTATTGAGAGCACTATAGTGGTAGTCTTTCAGATAGACTAGTAAAGGGGATTTGTTTATGTTCCGTGGCATTGTAGGCTGAACTATTGTCGTCCATATGCCGCCGTCCCTTTCGCTGTAGATATGGATAGGTTTTTGTAGAGCATTGGAAGTAATTTGCGGGATGAGGTCCCCGGCTGTATGATCGAATTTTTTATTATGTAGGTATTTGTGTACCAAAAGATCAAGTCTATCACTGTTCTCGTCGATAAAATTTCTGTAGGGGTTTTTATTTCTTGTGCTCTCAGTTTCGATGGCTTTCATCAGAAATTTATAGGCTTGCATTGTGTACAGTGTTTCGTTAAGTTGAAGGGCTACTGCATAGAGGAAGCAGTGTCCGTCAGCAAAGTGTGAGCCAATGTTACATTCAATGATTTTGTTACATCATCCATGGAACTTCCCACATGGGCATATGTAGGATTGGATGATGATTCTGAGATGTGATTCAGAAATTTACCGTGAGGCGGTTTAATTTGGTATGGAGTTTTCCTATCGTTATGGTTTTCATGGTTATTATTATGTTTGCATACATAATCGTGGTACTGAGTCTTTATTATTGTCGTTTGGCTGAATTTTTGAGGAGAAGGCGGTATTTTTATAGTTTTGTCTATCTTTGCATGTTTATTTGGATGTCTATGACTTATGGATGATAGGGGCATTGCGCAGTCCGTGTTCGTATCGTTAGAAAGTAAGGAGAATTAATTATTTGTTTGTACGTTATAGTTGTTAGCAATTGAGTCTGTGGATAGTTGATTTATGTGTATAAAGTGCTGATTCGATGGACTGCAGTCATTTCCTTTTGAGTGCATTTTCATTTTGGGAAGGTCCAACGCGCGTAAAGCATTTACGTGCTTACGAATAGTTACTGTTTTAGAACATGTGTTGTTTATTTGGGTTGTATTCATTATTACGAGTATATTGAGCGACTGTTCAAGATTAGTGTTTTTGTCTGGGATTTTTACAGAAAGTGAGTAGTACGGTGTGTTGAGTCCCAGCATTGATTTCATAGCAATTTGGACAAAAAAATTTTGAGTTTCCTTTCTAATGTGAGGCAAGGTTTGGTGGTTCTTGATTGTCTGAGCGTGAATTAAAACACATGTTCGGAGTGGAATAAATGTGAAATTCAATTCTTTGCAGAGCGTGAGCGCTTTACTCAGTTTTTGATCACTGCAGAAATTGACTATATACTCGTATGTACGGTCAGTGGAGTGTTTTGTCGCAATAACTTTTTTGATTTGAGTTAGGCCTGATTGTGAAAGGTGCAGGTCCCGGAAACAGATTATGTAATTTTTAAATTTTGGCATCTGATTTATAGTATGCAGAAGGTCATTAAATTGACCAGATGAGATGGTTTGGATTCGGCATATGGTGTCGATGTCATTTCTTTCTACTGTTGAGAGAATATTGTCTCCCACAAGTAAAGTGTTAAGAGGTCTCTGATAATTTGGATACGAAGATATAGTGGAAGGAGTTATAGGTATAAGGTCGTAAGAGCTGATGTGGACATTTAGTTTCAATAGCTGTTCAATTATAAACTGAATGTTGGATAGAGCAGTGGAGACTGATGTCGGTTTAGGTGGTACGCGTTTTTCTAGGATTTTTTGCAGTTGTGTTGCCGTAAGGGCCAGGTCACTATTTAATTTGTGAATAACGTGTGAGCTTTTTATTTGCAAAGGATGCAGAGAGCCATCAAAACTAACGCTGTTACTAACATTCCCTTGCCCTGAGATTTGAGTGGGGACTCGGGTGGGAGTCATCTGCGTCAGATCATATAAACTTATGAAAGAATTTAGTTCAAATAACTGGTTAATTATTAAATGGATATTGAACAGAGCAGTAGCAATTAAGGTAGGATGAGGGGGGAAGCGTTGTTGTAAAATTTTTGCTAGTTGAACTGCTGTTAGATCCAAATTACTATTTACTTCATGGATAACATGCGAAATTTTTATTTGTAAAGGGTGCAGCGCTTCATCATAAGTAATTTTTTTACGTACATTGGAGTGCACTGCAAGTTGAGGAAAACAATTTATAGGCCTATTAGAATTTCTAATAGCATACGGAGTGTCATTTGCATGACAGTGACTTTGCTTAAACGAATTCTTAACATTAGGCTTATAATATAACACGTTACTGTCGTGAGATGCGATTTGGTTTCTCACATTAGCGTGAACTGATGGTATTTTCATTGCATTTGAGTCACGCATTTAGCTAGTTGCGTAACAGATATTTTGTTGAGACAATGGCTTAATGCTAGACTTATTATATAACATATTATCGTTCGATGCTATTCGATTATTTCTTACATTAGTTTATGCTAGGCGATGTTTTGCCTTTGAGTCCTGCACGGGCCATGTTACTGTTGACCTTAAAACTTCTGTTGTCGATTGACAATCCTCCTCGTTGTTCGTTGTTTCCACCCTCTTATTCAAAGCTGATGTGGCTAACGCTGTAGGCCCTGTGTGTGCTGGGGTGTTCAAAACGCCGCAGACAGAATTTAGTTGTACATTTGGATCTTTCGTCGTCAGTTTTGTTGACCGTTCTGGCAATGCTTTGTGCACTCCGCTGTGAGGGTTGTGCAACTTTTCATTTGCGGTGAGTCGAGGTGCAGCTTTTGTTTCAAGTTCGTTGATTACTGAAGATGTTAATGGTTTGGGCAGGGTCTGCTGTGTTCTACACGTATGTGTTATGTTTATGTTCGTTTCCGAAATACTGCGTTTGCGATCGAGATCCGCTGCAGAAATAATTTTTTTTGAGGAATGTTTATGTTTTGAAAGTTGTGTGTTTGCAGATGAAGCTGGAGCTTTTGCTGCTGTTTTTGAGCACATGTTAAAATCTTGAGACGGTGGCTGCGCAGGGGCCATTATTTGCGTTTTGCCTTTGCGTGTTTTGTGTGTTGCCGTAGCTTTGCAGTTGCTGCAGACGTTCTTACTAGCAGGAGGTGCCTCCACCAAATAATATAAAATAATATATAATAAATAATATAAATAGAATAATAATAATAAGATCCATTCCATCAAATAATAAAAATTTTCTAAATTTTCTCTCGCGAATGCGATACCAATAGAATGTTGTTCCTGATGCCTGTAGACGTTTCTCTCGAAGACGAGAACCTAGTAGCTGGGCAGACTCCTTTGAAAGCTTCAGGTCTCGTGTCAGGTCATTGAGTTCGGCTTGGGTCAAAGGAACCGGTTGGTCGTGCTCTTCTGACCTGTATTTATCACACTTAGCTGTGTCAATCATGTCACTAGATTTGGAATCAGAACTCGATTTCATGGTGACATTTGGCTCAGGAATAGGAACATCGGGGTCATGTGGGACTCGCTCCTTGGCAGAAGGAACATCAGGATATTGAACATGGTGCTTGTTCTTGCGATGATGCCGTTTAGATTTGTCATGCAAAAGGAGCAGTCAGTAACGTGATCTTTCCCTTCCCTCCACACCACTGGGACACCAAATGGCATACTCTTCCTTTTCTTGTTCCTCCAATCCTGTAAGTTCTCTACACATGTTTTGCAGCAGATATGGGGAGCGAATAGGTTATTCTGATCCCCTAGTTTGACTTCAAAGTAAGCGTGATATGCCTTCTTCACAAAATCCGTGATTTTTGCTTGACAGTCTGGAAGAACCACATGCCCGCAGATGTAGCAGAACCTACTAGGATCGTTTTTACACTGCCGATCTATTTTTCTAGATCGGAAAAGAGAAATAGAAATAATTATTAAACATTACCCACGACCCGGTTTTGCAAAAGCAATGCCTATAAACTCTTGGATTACGAGATTTTTAGAAAAATATGCTGGAAAAAAACATACTATATCTTAGAAACAAAACATGATCCAGAAAAATATACTGTATTTTTGAATTCAGCATGCAAAAAAGTTCTAAATGAGTTGGAAAATACTTGACTTTTTAAAAAAGTTTTAAAACGCAGATCAGTGTTATCTACATATACAGGGTGTCCCACAAAAATGTACCCAATATTTGTACATATCATACTTCCAGTTGAAACTAAGATATTTTAAAATTTTAAATTTCATATTATAGTAAATTTTGTTTTTCATTCATATAAAAATTTTTGTGGATACCTACTGAACTATGCGTGCACAGCAAGAAGTTGAATGAACAGGGAATGATAATGACTTGTGTCAAGGAAATATTGCAATAACATTATTTATATTTCTTTCTTCATTTCCAGTTTTTCGAACAATTTCAAGAAATAAAAAATAATAATGATAATAATAATAAATAATATTCAAAATCAACTTTAATAAATAAAGTATGATACAAATCAACCTTAAGTATTCTTCAACATGACCACAGTTCCTTTGAAGACAAGTATTAGATCGATTCATCATAGCACCAACTGTTTTTCAGATCATTGCTCGATCGTTCATCAATCTCTCAAATACATCCTCTTCCGTTTTCGAATTATTTTTAATGGTGGAGGTGGCGTTTTAAATACGAGATTCTTAGCATATCTCAAAAGAAAAAATTTCATGGGGTTAGGTCTGGGCTTCTTGTTGGTCACTCAACATCAAATCCTAGTGCTAGAACCCCCTGTCCAAATACTTCTCGTAACTTATCTATGGTTATGTTGCATCTTTAACTATTTAATACGCCATTTCCAACATTGAAAATACTACGAAAACGGGTATATGATGTATTTGAGAGATTGAAGAACGATCGAGCAACGATCTGGAAACAGTTGGTGCTATGATGAATCGATCTAATACTTGTTTTGAGAGGAACGGTAGTCATGTTGAAGGATACTTAAAGTTGATTTGTACTTTATTTATTAAAGTTTATTTTGAATACTATTATTATCGATTAATATTAGCATTATTATTCATTATTTATTGAAGTTGTTCGAAAAACTGGAAATAAAGAAAAAATATCAATAATGTCATTTCAATAATTCCTTGGCACAAGTCCTGATCTACCCCGGTTCATTTAACTTCTTGCTGTGCACACATGATTCAGTAGATGTTCACAAATTTTTTATTGGAATGAAAAACTAAATTTACTATAAAGGAAATAATAAGTCTTGAAATATTGTAATTTCAACTGGAAATTTGATACATACAAAAATTGGGTACATTTTTTGCGGGACACCCTGCATAACATGCCATCTCTCTCTCTCTCTCTCTCTC